>CABFOQ010019337.1:1250-12181 GCA_900660455.1 Gephyroberyx darwinii
GGAGGAGGAGATTAATGAGGTGTGTGTGGGTGTGTGTGTGTGGGGGGGGGGGATCTGTTTGGGGCTCAAGAGTGACACTGAGCTGGAACTACTTTACACCCCATTAAACTGGCACGCTCAGGGATGGAGGGCGGGGAACACAATGGGCCAGACAACAGTAGACATTCCACATTTAGCATAATAACAGGCTGGGTTACGGTGCAACACACACACACACTAAACAGCATGGCATGCAGACACCACTGTGATGGTGGCTCATACTACGTGTAAACAGATAGTGATTTGTCCACATATCAGGCTGATACTGGCTTTTTATTAAATATCAGATATCGGCTGGTGAATTGTCATACCCCTACTATATGATGATTTGATGCAGTTTGTTTGATTACATTTATTGGATAACTGAGTGTGTATGAATATGATTGATTATGATTTAGAGATGGGTTGCAGAGTCAGTAAGGTTGCAGCGCTCCTTGCAGGTAGGGCTTAAATGTCTTGCGAGAACACTTTGAAAGGTTGAGTCACACTGTTGTTGTTGTAGCTGCAGTAGTAGTTGCAGCTGTTGTAATAATAGTTGTTGCAGGTGTTGTAGCAGTAGTTGTTGTTACAGTTGTAGCAGTAGTAGTTACAAGATTTTAAGATCTTGAATATTGGCGCAAAATCGTCCATCGGCAGATTCAAACCAAAAATATCGGTATTGGTGTATCGTAAACCCTAGCAGCTACATAGAAACTTGGCTTGGATGTAGCAGGAATCGGGGTGGGTACGATTAGATATGATGAAACTTATGAGGGAGAATGGGAATGCCGTTGGTCTCTTATCAAGAAAGAAAAACCCATATCGGTCAAACCCTAGCTCACAACCCCACCCTTCCCCTTTGTTTCTCCCGTTCCCTCAGGACTGCCTCCAGACTGCAATCCTGTTAAATGCCATCCCTCTAACGCCCGGTGTGTGTTTGTTTTTTTCTGACCAGTGTTTCTACTAAGGACTCTCAGTCACTCTCAGACCGTCTCCGGTAACTCTAGATGCCTCTACGATCACATTACCCTCTCATCCTCCGCCGTCAGCACAACAGGCTGTTGTGTTTGAGTGTATCAATTTATCACACTCTTTTTACCGCTGTAACCTCCTTCCACATCCTCCACCAGACAGATACTATGTCCTGTGTCTGGGTTGCTCCATCTCCTGCCTTCTCCATTTCAGCTGTGTTGTTCCCCCAGAAAATACAAGGATTCATCCCAAGGATGACTTTCTGTTCCTCAGCGCTAACCGCAAGGGTTTAGTAACAGTATTATGAAGGAGTGCATCGCGCCGCAGTGAGACAGAGAGGAAAAAGAATGAGGTTCTGGAATTTAATTAGTTTACCATCCTGGGGGTCTGTGGTAGGAGAAGGAAACAGTAGTAAGCCTAGAGCATAATACCTCCATAACAAGATAGGAGGCTAGAGACCCGTGGTGAAAGAATTATATTAGAACAGCACTCTGGTATAAGTGAAAACCCTCCATTCAAAATTATACTTGTAAGGGGGGAGTAGTGCTCAGCTTTGAAGTTGTGTTATTCCCATAGGACAGATCATACTATTAGTGAATTATTACTTCTGTCTCCTATAGCTGGGGAAAAAAATCCTCCTAATCTGCAGTGGCAAATTCATGTACAGCTCCACTGGGAATGGGTCGGGGGAAAAAATAAATAAGGCAAGTGTGACAGTAACACAGATGATTTTGAGGGAATACGGAATAACATTTGGATGTGACAGCACTTCTGCAATAGAAAGCATTTACATTTGGCTGTCAAACTTCAGACGGGCATTGTATTAAGTTCACAAAGTCTGTCTTTCATTCATTGTTGTTGTTAGACCAGACCAAAGCCAGGGATTACATCAGTCTGGATCTTAAGAGTCTCTTTGACTTGTAGCTTTGGGAAAGAGATAGTTGAAGGTCACAAATACCAACTGGACTGTCCCTAGACAGAACAACAATCACAACAATATGTGTATTGTACTTGCGGGGAATGCCACTCAGCCTAAGTATTTAATGTTAAAGGTGCTGTGTGTACCATTCAAACAATGTAATTGTTACTTATTGTGATACCTTGATATAATTACTGTAAACAAATGAGACCCTGGTTGAGAGGATTTGTGCCCGCTATCTCATGCCAGTGGTATTATTAGGACGACTGACCGCATAACCCTGTTGCTTCCTGTTCACTTGTTGCAAAAAGGATGTTGCTACTTTTATTTTTTAATGGCAAAGGAATACTGTAAAACAATATTCCTTTGTGCCGTAAAGTAATCCATCAGATTTCCTGCCAAATCCGACCCCGTAACACACAGTAATTTTGAGTAATTATACTAATGGTATATGGATGTTAAAATACTACACCTTTAAATGCACTTAAAGCACCAAAGGCAGAAAATACATCTTTAATATAATGTTCTTGTGTTCCTTCTTCAATGCCTTAATCCCTACAGATTAGGTAAACCCTTCAAGTGAGCATACCTCATTCAAAGACTTATTCTTCAGACCATGCACCAAGAGCAGCATCACCTGCATGCACGACAGCAGCTGCTAAAAGAATCGCTCACTGTAAATTATTCCAGCTCTCGTATCATTTGGCAGCAGCAAAAGAAGTTGTTTAAGTGGTAGGAGTCACTTGCTAAACTTTCTCAACAGGATGTAGCTACTGGGTAATTACCACCATTATCCTCCGTCTTTAAAGCGGCAGGGAGAATCGAGTTGTCAGCAAAGTTAAAACACCTCTTATTTTCCAGTCAAACAGATTTCTTGGCAGCACTGGCTAAATATACACATTTTCTACTATTGCAGGTATAGAAGCTGAAGTATGGCTGACAAAAACAAAAACCTTTCATCCCACCCAAATAGTCCCTAAAGCAATGCAGTTAACTGAACGCTCTGAATCATGAAATTAATTAAGGCGGGATGAAAACACTGTCAAGCACGGCTGAATTACGGAAAAAGAAGGCAAGTAACAATATGTGATCTGTCAGATGAACGAGTGCCTGCTGTGCTGCTAATGGGACTTTTTCTCCTCAAAAACCTGGAGATAAATTAGAGGACTCTCAGTGTTTTTCCGCTCACTTCACAAGACATCACTGTAAACATTTTACCAGAGCCAGAATGTAATTAGGCCCAATTTCAACAAGAAAACCTGTCTAGGCCAATTATAGTAGCATATGCTTGCCTTAACCATAATCCGTTGCCCGTTACGTCATCTATTGATCATCTCACCTTGTAGGACCTCATGCAGCGCAGCGACAGGGGAAGCGAAGAGTTGCAGTCGTCCATCGCTTGTAGCAACTCCTCACACACCTTCAGAGGTAGGAGCAGAGGATGGCCGATGGCATTGACCTCCCAGCTGGTTACGATGCTGAAAGCACACCCAGGAAGATGAAGAGAAATTTGCAAGCATCGACAGATACAGCCAGTATCTCTCAGCTGACATCCAGAAGAGCTGGTATAAATTGAAGCATTACATTGCTGGTTTTAATTCATTTGTTTTAATCTATCAGCTGAACAGGTTAACTAGTCATACATAGATGAAACTGGATGTGTGCATGCGCATGTTGGTGCCTGTGTGAACGAGGAGGACTGAGAGGAGGAGAGGAAGAGTGATTGACAAAGGAGAGATTGATGCCCTGTCGGTGTGTGGTGCTGATCCAGTTTGTTTGGGTGACATTTAGCCGTCTGTGCAGCTCCTGAGAGGAAAACTCTTCTCAAAAGTTCTGGCGCCGTCAGATAAGAGCCGAGCGCTATCTCAACCAGCCCCTCAATATGACTGACTGCAACACTGTTGACAAAGTGTCCCATACACACACAGCAGTGGTGGTAAAACTAGAGCAATGGCTATGCTTACATGTGTGGAGGAACCTGGCTATTGGCCATACTCGGGGTGAGGTGTTATTTACATGAATCTTTGATACCCTGCGATCGAGTCTCCGCGTTGCCATGAAAATAAACCAGTTAACAGAATATTCCTGCCCGCGGGGAGAATGGTCTGCCAGCAAAAAACATGAACATGGGATGCTGCTGCTGAGGCTGAGTGCATTATTTTGATTGCCAAACCAAACATTAAACAGGATGTGGTGTTTACATGCCAGAATATGCCATTTAATATTGGCATATCCTAGCTAGGAGTTTCCATGTCCTCCCCATGTTTGCGTGGGTTTCCTCCGGGTACTCTGCTTTCCTCCCACAGTCCAAAGACATGTAAGTCAGGTGGACTGGAGATTGGAGGTGGAAATTGCCCGTAGGTGTGACGATTCAACCCCATGTGACCCTGAATAGGAATAAGTGGGTATGGAAAATGGATGGATGGATATCCCAGCTAGCATATTTGGGTTTTTCATATTCAGGATATGGGCTTATCCCAGTTGTTGTCAACGTGATATGACACTTACATGCACTGACTCATAAACGGAATATTTCGATATCCTGACCATGTAATATTAATGGTCATGTGGTGATGGTGGCTTCAATTAGTGACACGCGTATTCCACGTCGGCATTGGCTCACTGATTCTCTAGCCAATTACTGCCAGATTTAACAACACGTACTGCAACTTCCAGGAGCAGTCAACTGTAACCAACTGTATCCCAACTGGGGCGGCCATCATCCGGGAAATTCAGCTCGCCTGACATCACATTCAATTTAAAAAGGTCAGAGATGAGTGATGAGGTGAAAGTTATCAAGAGGAAACAGAAGTAGCAGGAATAGCTCTGGAATTTAGTACTGCAAGACTCTAATGTCTAGCCTGCCTTGCCATTTGACAAGGAACAGGAGGCTGATTCTCAGGTTTGAGTCCCGAGCAGCATCAAATAAACAATTCTTTTTTTTTCTTCTTAAAAAAAAAAAAAAAAAATACACTGGGCGAGGGGAAACAATTTTTCTCTCATTTCTAGCAATGGTGAATATTCACCTGTACAAATTGTGGTAGTTTGCCGTAAAGAAATACTAAAGCTGAAATTCAGTCCTGGGCTTGAGAATAATAGTGTTATTCCAGTGAAACGCTGCTATCATCGCCACCATGCACCTACAGTAAAATACTGTTCCTGTTACTGTTCCTGTGCAACACTCAGTTCATATCACATCATTTAGAAGTTGACTTGACTCCTTTCATGTAAACTTTGTCTAATTACCCCTTCTCTGTCAATCAGCCGGTGGGCTTGTCAGAACAGTAGAAACACAACAGGACTACTCTGTTCTCCCTTCTCTCCATCTGTCAGTGGGAAAGAGGAGGAGGCGAAGACGCCGAGTGCTGATTCAGTTGAAGATAATGAGGGTGGAAGGCTCTTCCAGTGGGGCGCTGCTGCACTCAACACGGCGAAACGGCACGCAACACCATCCACCCACACCTTTTCAGCAGAAGGTACACAGAGTCTCACCCTCGCCCCGCCTCCTGTACCGTCCGACACGCATGGGCAAAGTTTCCACAACTTCCGAGACTAAAAACACCTTTGATGGTGAGCTAATACACGAAATGATAGACAATTAGGTCTAAGCAGGCAAACTCAGTGCAAAATTATTCTATTAAGACCTGAAATCTGTCCCGCCAACAAAGTAGGCTTTCATCCTTCATGGTTAAGCCGAGACAGGTGGTGATTGAGAGGATGCGCTGGAGAGATGAAAGGATAAGATTAAGGAAAGGAAAACAAAGATAGACGGAGTAGGGGGAGGTTGTGGGAAGTATCCTCACTTACTCTCTCTGCAGGATGCCTGTATCAGAGCAGGCTACGTAGAGGAGTTTCAGGGCTCTGGCAGCCCCGGGTGATGGGCTGTGGAGAGCGGGGGGGCTGATGGACTGCTCACCGCCGACGGACATCTCGGGGATGGACGCTATGATGGAGTCGCTGTTCAACAGCCAGAGCTGTGGGAGGAGCAGACAAAGTCATTTGACACTTGCGACACATGGGAGTGAAGTCACGCGGGGGACGAATCACGCTCCGTCACGTGCACGCCTACGCATACTCTCGTGCACACAAAGATTAGAGCAATATAACAGGCCGATATTGGTCTTTTAGTTAAAATTGTTGTTATTATCCTGTGGAGAGGATAACAGTGTCCTATTGTCTAAACACTCTTTTACAGGCTTTTCCTCCTTGCCAAGAATAAAATTTGGTGGGAAAAAAAAGAACAGATTTATTGAATCTTTTTAGTGTGTTACCACTGTTTCATAGAAGCAATCAACCACTTGCAGTTGTGGATTACAGAGATTTTAAATGGCTTAACTCATGCTTAATAGCTGGTGTAAAATCACTGTAAAGCAGTGGTGTCCCATCATGCACCACGGAGGGCCAAAAGCATGTAGGTTTTCCTGCCAATCACTACACCGGGTGATTTCACCATTTAGCTGCTCCCTCTCTGTTTGTAAGTGTACCAATCAGTGCCAACCACTTCTGGAAAGGATGGCTTCCCGTGGCTTATAGCGTACATAACCCTCTATAACTCTCTTTCCCACTTCTCAAATAATTAAGTGGTCTGTTCTTACCAGAATACAAAGTCTTCTTCTAATCACGTTGGTTCGCTCTTACCAGTAAGAAGGCTTTTTCATCAGGGGTCTGGACAGTGAAGTGGAAGGTGCTCAGGGTGTTGGACAGCTCTAGTAGCCTGGCTGCTATAGTCCTCTCCAGGAAAAGGCATCTGGGAAAGACAGAGGACAACATTCATTGACAAACCAAAAAGAGTATGTGAATTATGCTGCTATTTCTACTGTTGAAACACTAAAAAAAAGGAATGGCCTTCATCTTTTTCTGTCATTCAGCCTTTTCAGCCTGCACTTACAGTAAAACTGAACAGGGTCTATGTTTCTCCCCTTTTGATTTTCACCAGCACCATCCAAGACGATGTGATGGAACACAAACAAGGCAACAGTCAAAATGTCGTCCCCCATGAATGATGCCGCTGCCCTTTGGGCCAATCAGTAACAAGTAATACAAACATGAAAAGGTCAAAGCTTCAAGTCTGTTATGGAACAACACAAATACATTTTGTGGGGCCGTCGCATCGTCTGGTAGTCGTTTCCTTTGGGCATTTGTGGCGCCCCGTATTGGTTGATTGTACAAATGATGCAGTCATGCCTTGGGCCAATTGTAAATGAAAAACTGCTCCTGAAAATGGTGTAAAATCCAATGTGGTGTACATCGACGGTCCTAAATGCTAACTTGTAGAGCAGGATAGCTGGATATGTGCACCAGATTTCATGTCATTTGAACTTAGGGTGTGGGAGATGTGACTAATTCTAGAAGAAATTTGAATTTTGACCTGGGGTGGTGAGTTGCATCATTCCTCCAAGTTTTTTCAAAATCCAACCTGTGGTGTCTGAGATGCAGTTTGTGACGGCAAACACGCAGACAGCTGGAGATTGATCTCATGATTTCACCACAACGCAAACAGTTACAGTGATTAAGAAGAAGTGTGTGTGACTTACTTACTCACTTGCTCTCCTGCATAATTGCTGGTACCTACTTTGTCGTTGTCTCGTTATGCGGCCCCACGCTTCACCAACTACATTAATTCTCACCATCTGATGCCTACATCAACACCCACCTGCTCAGAGAAGCGTCTGCCTCGCCGTCTCCCACGCTGGGCTCCACCACTACCTGCGTGATGTACAGTTTCAGGGTGTCTGAAAGGTGATATTTAAGGATGAGGTTAGCGGAGGGGCCTTGCAGGCGGAGTTGTCGATTATGTTTTATTGTTGAAAATCGATAACCGTGATGCGTACCTGGTGCGATCGCCTCTCCCAGCGCCGACGAGCAGCTCTTGCAGGAGACGAGCGTTAGCCTGCGGCACGGTTTCTACACACACGACACAAATCAGAGAACGTTTGGCTG
Organism: Gephyroberyx darwinii; assembly: GCA_900660455.1. NCBI lineage: Eukaryota > Metazoa > Chordata > Actinopteri > Trachichthyiformes > Trachichthyidae > Gephyroberyx > Gephyroberyx darwinii. The sequence continues at coordinate 9,100 of CABFOQ010019337.1, forward strand.
TTGTTTAAAAAACCACAAATCAATAACCACAAAGGAGTGGGAGACGAAAGGAGAGAGGGGGGAGATAAAGCAGGCTGAGGCTGTCATTTGTTCTCTTGCTCTTTTCATCTGTCTCTCTATCCGTTTCCCTCAGTCATGCAAAGAGTTTTACTTGGGCAGAGAATGACTAATAGAAGAAGGGAGATCAATCCCTACTCCACACAGTGCTACAGTTTGACTTCAGTGGTGCAGACATCTGAAGTGTGTGTCTCTTTGTGTGTGTGAGTGTGCAGTAAGGTTAGACGGATATACTGAGCTGATATTTGCCTTTTATTAAAAATCGGATCACTTCAGCCAATCAGTGTCGTCCAGTGCCAATATGATGGGGATTCCTCCCTGACCACAGCTTAATGCTAATAATAATAATACTTGTCATTAGTATGGCTTTCAGTGGAGAGTTTTAGTGTCCCATGAGCTACATGCCAGGGTTCCCGCTGTGGTCATACCTAAGTTGGAGTGCTTCCGTGAGCTGAAAATGTCCTTTCTTCCTGGTTTGTTAATGTTGTTTTTCTAAAAGGGTGAACAATCTGGTTTCCATTACAGTTAGTTGGGCTAAAAACCACCAGCTAATGCAACACGTGTGAAACAAGTTGGTGTTTTCCAGTAACCTACCTAGTATCCTAGTACCTGGAGGAAAGTTGTAAAATACATATCTGCACAAACTACCGGCTATCAGCGGCTTCAATTGGAAAATATCAGTATCAGCCTCGGAAAACCCATATTGTTCGAACCCGAGCACGGTTACTCACACGTGCTAGGCTGTGTATATTAGTAGGAGTGATGAGGCGCGACATGAGCGAGCTAGCTGTTCCTTGCTCCCGTAGTGTCCCTCACCTTTGGATCTTGGCCATCTTCGGCCCCGACAGGGCTCATTTCCTCGGTGAGAGTCTGCCCACAGCCACCGTCTCTGGCCAGCAGGAGGAAAGTATCACCTACTAAACAATCCTGTGCGCGGGGCAACAACTTGTTAGCAAACGGGTCCGGGTGGCAACACCAGTCGTCCACAATGGCATTCCAGTTGCCATTAGGGAGAGGAAGCACCCGCCAAAACACTCTGAGGAGAGGACAAACAACAAAAAAATGTGGTCACAAGTTTTACAAAAAGCAGACAAAGTATTTCTTTTAGTACTTTGTTTTTGGAATTGGTTTTGCGGTTTGGCCAGGAGTGGCCTTTTCCTCTTTGTCCTCCAGTCTATGATGGACTGTGCTTGTGTAAGCTTCACTAGAAGTACAGTCACGCTGAGTTTGTGAACCCTACAGGGGATGGTCATCATTTCATACATTTTAGAGGAATAACCTCAAATCCTAATGAAGATACCCAAATAAAGAAAATGCACAAATAAATAAGATACAGCTTCACTGATTATTTCACAATACTTTGTGAACTCCTTGTGGCTCCTCCTTTAGCAGTGATGATTGCAGTAAACGTCTCTGATCAGTCTGATTCTACTTGATTTCACTAATTCAAGAGGGGGTTCACTTATCTTTGCACCTACACTAATTCCCTTTAAACTATATACTTCTATACTATTACTTTATAATACCTTTTCCTACATGCACAATTTCCTCTATTTCTATAAATTCACAAGAGGTTCACTAACTTTCATGACGTGAAGCACGAGTAAACTTAAGTAACAGTTTCCTTGTATTGAGTTTTCAGTGCGGTTGCTTGGAGCAAATCAGTCGTGTGTTTTCAGAGCCAGCAGAGTTATACCAGATTTTTGAGAAGGTAAGTGTATTGACTAAAACATTAGTTTGTCTGATATGATTTTTATAGTCCGGCCCGGACAGCTCAGTCAGTAGAGCATGAGAGTCTCAGGATTGTGGGTTCGATCCCCACATAGTGTCAACTATCACCTTTGGATAAAAGTGTCTGTTAAATGACTGTAACGTAATGTATAGTTCAAGTTATTGTAGTGAGGTACATATAGTATGCTGGATTATTTTTCATGAATATGGTTTGCAGTATGCAGTTTTTTTTCATAATAGTATTAGAGTAGTAAAAGAGCTTATTTGTGCCACTGCCACTGAGCGTATTCTTTCGCCACTGTTAGTTTGTCTGTCAGCACGGTATCGCAAAAACTTATGATCAGATTTCCATGAAAGTTGGTGGACAGACAGGCCTCAGGCCAAGGAGAAATTGATTCAGTTCTGGTGGTAATTGGGTAATTGATTGTTAGCATACGCAGGCGAGCTGTAGTTGCGAGTGGTGGAGAGACTTTGTGGCGTAGTTGTCGCCGGTAACCATAGTGACCAGGTATCACAGTATGGCATCCTAATTTTAAGCAGTAATTCAGTTGATGGTTTTGTAGCGAGGTGCGTATTGTATGTTGGACTATGTTGCTGGATGTAAGTTCATAATTTCATTGCAGATGAGTCCATCAAATTAACGTTTCCTTGGCTTGAAATGAAGCTTTCATACCTTTGTTTCTTTATTCGTCATCAGCAAAGGTCAGGGGGAAAAAATGCATTATTTACCCGTACACAGCCAGATGGCAAACACAACTAGCACTTTCCTAGTTTATATTTGCGGTTGACTGGCCATATTTGGAATTTATAATTGCAGTCATTGGGGCTTTCTGCAGTTCATTAATCTCCCAATAAGTACCAAAAGTTCCCAGAAGTCCAGAGAAGAAGAGAATACCAAACTGGAAAAAAAGAAACATTCTTTTGAACTTTTGAATCACCACTTCAAATACATCGTTATTCATTTCATGCATTTATTTTATTCTCACCAATCTTCTTTTGAACGTGTTTCCTGTTTTAATCTCCACCCAATTCTTGTTTTCAAGCCTTCCTTTAAACTCTGCTTTCAGATAACTCAACTTTTATTATTATTATTTCTTACCATGTGGTGGTTGCATTGCACAGTGGCATCGTTAATATAGTAAAAGACTGAAAATGATTTGGCCTGTACCTCATAGGAGCCGTAAATACACACATAGCTTCTACAAAGCATATTGCACATACTGTCGTTGAAATTAGAACTTTTGGCCAACTTTTAGTGTATTATTGTTCAGAAACATAGTTGGGGGGGGGGGTC
>CABFOQ010019337.1:13431-23943 GCA_900660455.1 Gephyroberyx darwinii
CACACACACACACACACACTCACACACACACACACACACACACACACACACACACACACACACACACACACACACACACACACACACACACACACACACACACACACACACACAAAAAGGAATGCACCAAGTTTTGTAAGTCTATGTTGTCAAGTGATGAAAAGCAAATCCCAAATCATCCACGTGTCCCAGGTAGATTGTCGGCTCTGGTGCTTGATGCTAATACTTTAGCATCCACTATGCTAAATGATCAAACAAAGGCACTATTAGTCAAAGTTAGAAGACTGAACTTTCAGTAAAACATTACTAGAGTTTGTTTTTATTATATTGCCTGTAGATTCATGGATATTAAAAATGAAATGAAAACTATTGCTGTGGGCGTATTGTTGACAATAGTAGCCAGGGAACAGCGCTAATAAACATTGGTTAGGCCTACATTAGGGTCCTCTAAGCAATGTGATTCCCTGGTGGCATGTCCTCCTTTTGTCCTCTGTGTGTGTGTTGTTATTTTGCCACTGCGCAAGGAAATAATCATGGAGGAAATGCTCTTAATAAATGACAAGTACGCTATAGCCTGACAACTTCTTTGTAGAATTAACGGACCCTTACGGGAATAAAGGGAGATAATAAGATCTCAAACAAGCATGATCTCTGTTCATTACCTCAAGCCATGAGCAGCCATTGACTCTACAGGCTATACATTAGTCCGCTTGTCATTTATTAAGCGCATTTCCTCCACGAGAATTTCCTTGTATGCAGTGGTGAAACAGTAACACACACAAAGGACAAAACCGAGACATACAGCCAGGGAAACACACAAACCCTGGTAACGTTCACCTGCCTTGACTTAGACTAGCTTTATTGACAGTGTGAGGATCCAGATGTGCCATTAAACCAATCTGTTTCTATGATCTCAGCTTCAATGCTACCCGAATGATGTTACTGTCATACATGTCAATAATATGGCAATGTTTTTGTGTTTCTATGGTTACCTGATGTAGCCAGGTTTATTTCGGGACTATTTCAGGTGAGCCAGCATGTATTCATCTGCTATGTAGTGATTTTTAGCTGTACACAGTCTACCACCACCATCACTCCCTATGGAAACAGGGAAAGTAGTTGCTTTTAAGTTCAAAACAGTGCTTCATTTTTATATCAAATTTAGCACGGAGCACCATTTATTGGGGACACGTGGATGATTTTAGTGTCCATGTTGTCATCACTTAACAGGTAGGTTGACCAAAAAGCCTAAAAAGTAAGAGGTTTTTGCAAATCTGGTCTTAAAATGCAAAAGCTAACATGTGATGTAATACATTATTTGAAAAAAACTGTTATAAATAATACAACCACAGTCATTGAGACCACCTGCTACATCCTGCTGTATGCTGCTGTCTTGGCTACAGGAAGCACTGACTCATGAGATCAAGTAAAGAAAAAGACAACTTAATGTAATTTAGAGGACGTTTCTGCCCTGGAGTTGCCTTAGAAATGATTTTCTGATGCCCACACCCCGATCAATAGAGTGGAAATGTTCATGTATAGCAGTATTACTATAAAGTGGTAGGTGGCCTTTACTCCACTCTCCCATTACCTGATACTTATCCCTTGTGATTCAGTGTTTTGGGAATGAGGAAAGGACCCGGGCAGGTTCAACTGCATCTCGCTGCATTTCAAACTTCTGCAGCCCCACCTAGTGGTGTTGAGGATTTACTACAACCTCAGCAATGAGTGGAAGAATGAGTGGAGGAAGAAGCAGAGCTCTGACCAAAGATGTTTTGCGCTGTGATGATGATTCACTCAAGAATAAACAAATAAAACATTGGCTTGACTTCCGGTTTGCAAAAGTAAGCCTTAACCCTCACACTTCCACTTTCTCGCTGCAATTTTGGCTTGGGCAGAAGAAAGACATGAATGTTGCCTCCTTCACGCATAATACTGTTGGCAAAAAGACCAGTCTGATACAGATCTAAAACTAATCTATTTGTTGCGTGTGGGTTAACGCCCACTTTTGATGACCGGAAGGCGGGACAGTTTTGTTTCTTACTGTTGAGTGATTCATCTTTATAAACCTATAATCTTTGAGTGGCTACAAATTAGTCTAGTCATTTGCAGTACTCCACTTTAGCTTTCTGTTAAGTGCATTACTCCCGCGAATTCATACTGCCTTTATAAATGCATTTTTTTTCCCATTTGAAGTGAAGAGTGCCTAGGTCTTCTGATTTTTTTTTGATACTACGGACAACCACACCACAAAAGGGCAACTTTTAAATATTCATATATTTTAATGCACTCCTTTTCTTCTTTTTCATTGACTGTAGTATCTTTGACAACCCTACGTTAAACGCGTGGCATTATTTCACTTCTATCAGGCTAAGTTAGCTGTTAGCCTAGCTTGCATCACTCAATTTAGCAAGAGACGGGAGAATACTAACGCTAGTTCTCAAAATAATTACCCCACAATAAGCAGACCACTTTGAAGTCGTTTTCTTAGCTCTAGGAAAAGTCCAACTCCATGTGCCTTAGCTGGCATCTCCAAGCATGCCATTTGCTTCAGTCAGCGGAATATCCAGAAAAACACAAAAACCGTAACAAAAACCAGGGAGTTGTTAACTAGCTAACTTTACTGGTTTACGTACAAAAGTCGCAAATATAAAAGGTGATTAATCTGACTAACTGGCATCCAGAGGTTGGAACTTGTCTATGCTCTGATTCCGCCAGTGTAAAGTAAATCACAATAATAATAGAAAATAGAACGTCCGGTTACAATTTTCAAAATAAAACCAGCATTTGCGAATGGGTGGTTGCCAATAATGGGTAGTTGTAAATAAGATACTGCAAATGTTTGTTTTTTTTGTTTTTGGACGGGTAAATGTAAGGCTAAAAAATAATAGTGGTTGATTTAAACACAAAGAAACATACCAGGAAAGTCCATATACCTGACAACTGGATGCAGTATTGTGTTTACTGTCTTACTTCAACAACGTTGCAACATATTGTAGCAACCCTATAAAAAGTGGAATTTGTTATTGCTTTAAGTGCAATTTAGACTTTTAGTTGTCACACATTCTGTGCATAATTATTTGTTGTATATTTGTTGTCATCTTGGATATACAAATCAATTGGGTATGATAAAGTGTAGTGTAGCATACCTGAGCCTAAGGGAGCCCAAATGTGATCTTGTAGCTTTTATTAGAATGGAGAGCAAAGCTCAAGCAAACATTTTCACATCAGGGCAGCATTCAGGACCAGTTTTCAATCTAAACTAATAGTTTGGTGACCAAATCTAATAATTTATCACATGGACCAAATAATATTATCTTGTCAGTCATCATTTATTGCTCCACTGTGCCCCCCAACAACGGAATTTACTTGATATAAGCAGAGTTGAAAGCTTTGGAGGCAAATAAATATAGGGACTTTGCCATACCTTAAGGTTTAGTGAACTGAAAGGCAGGAGCTTTTTGTCACTGCTGTTTATTGAATGGTAAAGTACAAACATATTAACAAATATTGAAAACATGGTGCTATCACAGTTAGTTCCCACAACTTAAAAACTAAGTACAGGCCTCAAATTAAACCTTAGAATTAGACCAATGAGCCTGAGTACCTGAAGGCCCTTTCCCCCCAAACGTGATACTTTTACTTTGAAGGCAAAGTCACCTAACTTCTGGTGTTTTCCTGTCTTGTCTCTGTTTTGCTTGACGCAACTGTAGACAGCGCGTCGCCGGAAGACTATTGGACATACAGCAAATCTGCAATGCAGTCTGGGAGCTGTCAATTGCTTCGCTTTGTGTTTGGAAGCTACTGATGTGACGAGGGTCGTTTTTTTTTTTACATTCAGCGAGAAAATACTGAGAAAGATAAGAATATGTAGAATATAAGTGGTCCTTTATCTAAGTTACCACCCCGCGCATCGCTTGTCAAGAGACACAAGGTGTTTAAATTGGTTGACACCGAACAGGGGCCCTTCATCTGCATTAGTTAAACATCCTGCTCGTAACGTTTGCTAGGCAGCTAGCTATATTATTGACGTTGACGTCAAATTGAGCACATGCTTGAATGACAGTGGCGGAACTATATCCAATAACGGTAAGCATTTATATTTCCTCGCATTATGTATATTATTGATGCGCCAGCTAGCCAATGTTAGCTGAAGATACACCTCAGCTAGCTTGCTTAAAGTTAGCTATCTCTCTTACGCATAAGCCAGCTAACGTGTTGTCCTCCCTAGTCAGTTAATATTTTAAGGATGTCTGTTGGTTTGATTGTGGATTAGTAATAACTTGTTTTAGATATTTGTTTTCTATCACCTGGACGTGTAGGTTGCTTCAGCTCGGGCCTAGCTACTGTGGGTAACAGGTGTTGTGTACCTGTTTTGTTGACAGTCGCTCTTCCGGTTACTCTGTCTTGCATAGTATGATCTAAACTGCAAACTGTCAATAGTCACTAATTCATACATTTTAAAGAATTGGTAGTTACTTGACAACATCGACGGCTTATTTTGCTGCATGCCAGCTTTTACATATTCATACAGTACGGTACAGTCCAGTCATACGTTACGTCCTTTCTTCTGTGGAGAGCACATCACACCAGACTCCACCCAGTAATCCGGAAATGCCATTTTGCCTTGCTTATTGGCAAGTGTACACACCTTCTAAAATATGACTCGAGACATTTTCTGAAATGTTAGGAACCCTTCTTCAATTCGTCTCATATAATCCACCAAGCAGCACTTATATCAATATATATCTTATATCAAACATCTCAACATTTAGAATTGGTTTGTCTGATATTTCCACAGTCTTTTCCCACCAAAATACACTGTGTTAGACAGTGAGCAATGTGAACCAATGTTTTGAGCTGCTTGGTGGATCAAGTGTATGCTGAATTTACTTGTAGATGCTAAAGAATTGTTAAAGGTCCTAAGTCATCTTCTATAAGTTAGTGTGCCAATAGGCAAGGCCACATTAAATTGTCAGATTTCTGAACAGTGTGGCATGATGTTCTGCCCATAAAGGAGAACAGAATGTATTGGGGATAACAGTATTTACATTTTCAAGGTAGTTTGTCAGCCTGAATGACACTACACCCCAGGGAACAAGCTGACATAGCTCCCTGTCAGCCCACGCCAACAAGAGCTCATTTCACGGTGAGGCTGGCAGGACTGCCATGTGATGTCAAGTACCAAATAGGCCCACCTCTTCCCTGTTTTATCAGCTGCAGGAATGAGTCCGCAGCCCGCATTGGCATTCCAATAAAATTTGAGTTTTTCTGAAAGGAGGACATTGTAGTGTGGGACAAGTTGATTATACCTATTGTCTGTTGTGGCCATCTCTTCTCCAAAGTCCCTGCATCTGACTCACTCAGACCTGTAGATTTCATTAGTCAGAACTGTCTTCTTCCCTTTGTCCCCGAACACATAACACAGATATTTACTGCTGTTCCTGCCAGATTTTGCTCCTCCTGATTTATGTGACTCAGTCAATAAACAACTCCACCTACACACCAGCAGGTTTTGGACCTCCTACTACTGATTGATAGGCTTTGTGCTTTAGGGCCAAATTTGAAGTGTGAAGATAATTCAACGTTCACACATGATCTATGAGTATTTATGATCTACAAGTGCAATAACTTTAAGCAATGACTTTCTCCCTCTCCTCTCCTCTCCTCTCCTCTCCTTTCTCCACCCCCCATCCCTCCATTTTTTCCATACTCTCTCCCTCTGGTCTCTTGTTTCTCTTAGTTGCTGGTGTGATGTACGTATGTGAGCCTGGTGTTGTGCAGTAGCATAATAATCACCCAGGAGAATGAATGCAGAGGAAGTGGAGCTGCTGAGTGACTCCAAGTACAGGAACTATGTGGCAGCAGTGGACAAGGCCCTCAAGAACTTTGAGTACTCCAGCGAATGGGCAGACCTCATCTCTGCACTGGGCAAACTCAACAAGGTAATGATCAGGCATGCCACAGTTAGCGAGTGTGAGCAATGCTTACACTTGTTTACACTGCACAGCATTGCATCCATTGCCAAGGGCTGAGAAACTAAAAAATATGCACCCGCCAAGAATAATTTCCAACCAAAATAATTAATCTAAGTTTTTTTCACAGAAATATGTCAGCCTACCCTTTTTCAGTGCTACTTCAAGAAAGGGCAGCCAGCTTGTTTGATATAGAGCCAGTGTTTTGCTTTGATTTTATTGGCTTACAGAGAGACTTTATGGTGGCTAGCAAGGACAGTTTGAGAACAGGCAAAGACCAAAGATGTGTATAACCGAGGCATTCAAATGGTATCATCTCAAAGAAGTAGCAGCCAGTATGGCGGGCGACCCTCATTGATTTATCCACCAATTTTACTATCATTTGGCACTTGGCGAGTGTTAATTTCAGACCCTGATTTCACCAGTTTAAAATAACATAATGAACACATTATTATGAGTAGCAATATGAGTTTATGAGCCTAGAAATCAAGATAAGAGGCTTAATTTCTTGTTTGGGCTACACTGAAGCGGTGATCTTTATCTCTTGTCTTTTCTGTTCATGTGCCTCATATACTCCAATTTTTGCATCCTGCCTCAGGTGTTGCAGAACAACGCAAAATACCAAGTGGTTCCCAAGAAGCTGACGATAGGTAAGCGTCTTGCCCAATGCCTCCACCCTGCCCTGCCCAGCGGGGTCCACCGCAAGGCCTTGGAGACCTACGAGATCATCTTCAAGATCATCGGACCCAAGAGGCTGGCCAAAGACCTCTTTCTTTATAGGTATTACTTTTTCACCACGCCTTCACTACGCAGTGTATCTCAGTAACATGGAACAAGAATTTGGCAGGAGTAACGCAACTTATTTAGGTTGAACTGAGTCCTCAGTTACAAACCCAGGCCAGCTTCCTAAGTTATCTCCTCCTCTCTGTCACTGCAGCTCTGGGCTCTTCCCTTTACTCTCCAATGCTGCTATGTCTGTGAAGCCCGTGTTGCTGGGGTTGTATGAGACCTATTACCTGCCCCTGGGGAAGACTCTGAAACCAGGCCTGCAGGGACTGCTGACTGGGGTGCTGCCTGGTCTGGAGGAGGGCTCTGAGTACTATGACAGGTAAGGAGAGCAGGGATGAAAAAAAAATGATAGGAAAAGGTAATAAAATGTGGACAGTATATTGGGATAACGCATTAGGAGAAGGTAGTTTATTGCACAATGTGAAAGAGCATTGATTGCTTGTATAAATGATACATGAGGTGTATGAATCACTGAGATAGCTCATTGTTTCCAAGATGTATCCGTTTGGACTTTCCAAAGCCCTGTCCTGCTAATGACCATATGACTCATACTAAGCTCAACCTGACCCCACCCTACCGTGTGGATTACAGTCTAAAACTCATGGTTGCATGGTTATTGCTGGATACCAGAGTTTCTCTCAGTAATTGTACTTGGTGGGCTGAAAAAGCCACTGAAATAGTGTTTAAACCATATAACAAAACTCATTTTACACATCCCTATTTTCAAAATGACACCGATTGGCCTGAGGAGGGCGCTACAATTACAGGTCAAACAAGGTTTAAACGTGGATAAAGCTTCACAGACCTGCCGGGTTGGTAAACTTGAGCATTCTGTGTGCCGCTTACTGATGTCACCTTACAAGATTTCTTGGTATTGAAGGTGAAGTTTTTAAACTATTATTTAAACTGCTGCCATTTGGAGCCACCAACATGCAAAGTTTCCTAGTGCAGCTTTAAAAAAAAAAAACGACAGCTCCTCTACACGGAGTGCATCACTCATGCATTGCTAGTGTGGTAGGGGAAATGCTTGTGTATAACAATAACCATACCCACTCCATCTACCTGCATCATATCTCCATAGAACCAACACCCTGCTGGAAAAGGTGGCTGCAGCGGTGGAGCAGTCAGCCTTCTACAGCGCCCTGTGGGGCAGCATCCTGACCAGCCCCGCCGTGCGTCTCCCCGGGGTGTCCTTCGTCCTGCTGCACCTCAACCGCAAGCTCACCATGGAGGACCAGCTGTACGTCATGGGCAGCGACATCGAACTCATGGTACATGGCACACAGTGAAGGTCACTTTGCTTGTTCAATCTTTTCTGAATGTCTTTCCTTCCACAGCGAGGTGAGACAATTGATTTCTCATGTTTGCTTGTTGTAAAGTCTGTGGTTGTAATTGAACGCTGTGCAGGGAGTCAATATAGCAGCATAACACTGGCATCACTGCAGGGCTGCAGTACTGAAATAGAAAGATAGCCCACTGTAATATCACAGTAAGATGACTGATGAATGTACAAATGTACATTGTTGTTTAAATGAGTCATTTACCCCACTCAAATGTGACCAAGTGAAACATGTACTCTCATGAGCTGTATAACTGTGTAACACTTTGAACTTTGTTGTATGTTGACTAGCAGTGTGTTTCTGTCCTTCCCAGGTGGAGGCAGTCAGTACTTCAGTCCAGGACTCCAGTGTGTTGGTGCAGAGGAGCACCCTGGACCTGATCCTCTTCTGCTTCCCCTTCCACATGAGCCAGGTGAGAATGTGTCTGTCTGTCTGTCTGTCTGTCTGTCTGTCTGTCTGTGATACCCCGGTTTATCGATCTATGTTGGGGTTTTTGGCGTGTGTGTTTTATGTCATTGACTTTGAAGTATCTGTGCACGGGTGTGTGTGACGATGAGGCCATCTAACACACTGAAGCATCCAGCAGCAGCAGTGACACTCACACTGGCTGCTTAATGAACCCTTCACCTTCAAATATTTCTGGTCCTGTCAGGGTTTGGACACAGCCCTTATCTGAAGTCTGCAGACCTCAGATAAGGTAACTCTCTGTGTGCGTGTGCGTGTGCGTGTGTGTGTGTGTGTGAGAGAAATAGTCATGTTTTGTTCTGTTCTGTTGGGTTCAGGCGACTCGTCCTGACATGATCCGGATCTTGTCAGCTGCCCTCCATGTGGTTCTGAGGAGAGACATGTCCCTCAACCGCAGACTCTACGCCTGGCTGCTGGGTGCGACACACATGCACACACACACATACAAACATTTTAGGGTTCCCACTGGTCACAGAATTTCTGGAATACCCTGGAATTTGGAGAGGTGTATTCGGACACTGAAAATAAGGGAATTCGATAACTTCTCTGGGGAAGTCAGGAAATACCAGGTCAATTTGTAAATGAGTCACAGAAATATAGCAGAATGTATTTTATAACTTCTTTCACACGTTCATTGCATTAGATGGTGGTTAGAGGGTTCACCCTTTTCACAAACAACCTTAACAAACCAGGAAAGAATCACATTTTTAGGTCATTGAAGACTTAGTTATGGAAAGACATGGAAAAATCATGGAATTTTACATCAGGGCTGTACATGAATGGATCGATGGATGGACACTGATTGTATATTTGCTTTGCTGCTTTAGTGCTGCAAGTCTTTTCATGTGGCTGTGTTTGTGTTTGTATTTTCTGCTGTTTTCATGGAGCGTACTGTAGGCTCCATAGCGTTATCTCAGTGGTCATTGTCTTACTTTGTTTTCTCTTATTTGCAACTTACCGTGGATGAAAACGCTGGTAAGTGTGTGCACGGCTGAGGATGGTAATAAAGTGCGGTTTTAGGCATTTAGTTGACACTCATTGACATTCTACTGTCTACTGACATGAGTGCAACAGTAGAAGAAGCTTATAGCCAAAAACGATAAGCAACCAAAAATGAGGGGTGCAAAAGGACAGGCCATAGACTATTCCTGTAGAGCGGTCATGTAAGAGTGAAGCGCTAAGAAAAGAAATAGTTTTAAGAGATAAGGGACTTTTTTAGAGAGCAAATGGAGTGAGTAGAGAGGCAAAATCAGTCACTGGGTTATCTGTTGTAGTTCTTGAAGAGATGAGTTTTCAGTCTACGATGGATAGTGACTCTAGTTTTAACTGGAGTGGGAATAGTGTTGGTTATACAGGGTATCTGCTGGTCCTTACAAAGTCTGATAAAAGTCTTAAAATACATTAAAAAAGTAATTAAAACTATTCAAATGTATTAAATACAGTTATTGGAGGTTTTATTTTTTTCACCAGTCAATGACGGGTTTCTTTGTGCTGCATGTCCATTCTTAGATTAGTCAACGTAGTACAACATGCATCCTGTGTGCTTTACTATTGGACTTCATGTCCCTAAATGATTAATTTCCTCTTCTCTGTTTTCTTATTCTGCCCATTTATAGTTTCAGAACTTTCAATAGCTATGTGCTCTGGGGAATTGTCTGCTTTGTTTCTCTATTTTGATTTTTAAATTTGTCTTAAATTAAATTCCAGTAGCATTTAAAAGGTCTGAAAAAAAGTCTTAAAATTGGCTTTCTAAAACCTGCAGAGACGCTCTTACAACACCCCAAGGACAACATTCATTCCTCTCTCTTTTGTCTTGCTTTGCTTCTTGCCTTGTGTGAGCATGTGCATGTGTATCCATGTGAATATGACCGTAATGTGTTTCTTTGTCTTTCAAGGCTTTGATAACAACGGGGTAAGAACAGGCCCCCGCAGCACTCGGCAGA
>CABFOQ010019339.1:5933-16753 GCA_900660455.1 Gephyroberyx darwinii
TGGTCCCTCTCCTTTTCTGCTGCTCCGTAGAATAGTCGGGGATGGTAGTCCGTTGCTCTCCCGCCACTACAGGGGAAACCAAGGAAGTGGCAGTCAGTCGCTGGCAGTCAGAGCCATGACGCAGACAGGTAGCTACAATACACTGAGAGGGGTGGGGCAAGGACAGGTAGTGGCCAGTACTCTGATTTGGTGCCAAGTGCTTAGGCAAAGTACAAAACAACCCAACCTTTCCTGAAAATGCTTTGTTCTTCCTACTGTTTTTGTTCTCTGCTGTCACCCCCCACACCCCATTCTCGTTGGCAGGTAGAAGGACCACTGACACTTCACTATCCTCCTTAATTTGTTCAGATTTTCTTCGACAACACCCACAAATACTGCGTGTACTGAAGCCCATTATAGCCAAGTCAGGGAAGTCAAGTGCTTGCTTCCCTCCCAAAGTTTTTTTTTTTCCTGATGCATATTTACTTTGATTTCCACAATGAGAGGAAGGACAAAAGCCCCAAGGCCCCTGAGTCCTTATCAGGCTTCAGAAGGGCCGGGCTGGGCCATTTTGTCAGGGCTTTTTGCGTGTGAGGCTCTGTATGTGTGTGTGTGTGTACGTCTGTGCAGAAGCGCACGTGTGTGTGTGTGTGTGTGTGTGTGTGTGTGTGTGTTTGCGTGGTAGCCACAGTGACGGCTCTGATCAGAGGGCCTGTGTGTGTCCGTAGGTGTCTGGTTCCTTTGCCTGGCTGGCTCAACCCAACCCCGTCAGTTTTCTTTTTCGGGTTGTTTGTTGCTTGTGTGCCCTGGACCTGTTGTGTAATGCTTATAAAAGATTTAAAGGGACAGGAGGCCTTCAGAGCGGTCAACAACAGAATCCGGATGGAACTGTCAAGAGGCCTGGGGAAACCCATATTGGTTAACGGCATCTTCAAATGGAGATAGGAATATAATCCCAGCAATAAATTGCTGAGTGAGTAAACAATGAAACGAAAAACATGCATGATAAGGTCTTCAACAGTTGTACATACCTTTTCACGTATGTAGAAAATACACAAAAGCAAAAAAAGCCGACATGTTGTTTAAAAACGGAAGAATCAGCTGTCTGCAGTGGAGCTGGAATTGCGTACGGGCGTCTGTCTCTCGGACTGCGCCTGGCAATTAGGCCTTGCGTCGACGTGTACACCCACACAGATCGGTAGGCTAGCTAACTCCTACTGCTAACTCATTCATAAGGAATGACCCCCCGTAGAATCTCTCTAGAACCGAGGGAGAGATCGAGATCGAGAGAGAGAGAGAGACACTGACTGTAGAAGAAGCAGCTGCAATGCAGACCATTAGCAAACAAACATTCTTGCCTCATCTCAGAATGCTAACTTTCGGACATCGACGTGCCAGCTAGGAGAAGCATAAGTCATCTCTTGCGTAAGAGACTAAATCCTCACTCTGCTCGGCAACCCAAACACATACACACAGGTATCGGAGAGGGTTAGGGAGGCTCGCTACGCAGAAGACGGCGAGCAGCTCTCTCACACTGATAGTCCAGAGTGAACAGGAAGGCCTGTGGTTAGCCGACTCTGTCAGAGGAAGCAGAGACCGATAGAAATGTCACGATCAATGAGCACGTAATCTGTATTTCATAAAACGTTACTATCTACATATAAACTATCTACTATCTACAAGACACACAGACAGCGATGTTCCCTGCATGCCAAAAGGAAAACAATCTGATTCAATATCACTTTCCGGTACTCTGAACGCAGATTGTAACATTTGTCCAGCTTCCCCAATTCATTTCTTTCAGACTGACAGGTCGACCCCTATATAGATTACTTCACGTACTGTATCAACAGAGAAGTTGTGCCGCAACATTAAAACCTGTGTATAAGAGAACAACACTTCTTAACCAATCAGATGCTGTACACCGGCTGCTTGCTTGTGCTTAGCCAATAAAACTGTGCTGTGTTGCTTGTCGAGCCAGCAGAGCTCCTCCCATCCAATGAGAATCCAGCTTTGGCACGGTGGCCTGTGATGCAGCAGCTTTAGGAAGTTCAGTGCATGTGAACTGGAGAGCAGCCAGTGCAGAGTCACCAAGAGAGCAAGATAAACAACTTCTCTCTCTCTCCCTCTCTCTCTCCCTCTCTCTCTCTCTCTCTCCCTCTCTCTCTCTCTCTTAGTTTCTCTCTTCTCCTTTTCGCTCTTTCTCTCTCTGATCCTGAGCCATGACATTTAGCCCCTTTCAGCGCTCCCCTTCTCAGAGAGAGGGAGAGAGACCGCTACAAGCCGTGTACTGTAGAGGTCCAGCCCAGAAATGACTGCGTCACCACCTCTGTCTCTCCTAACTACGCAGAAACAAATGTGTCTTGGGAAAGGTTTTACCAAATCCCAGCGGACCTGGAGGGTGACAAACAAATCACATGACACAAACTGCCACCAGCCACAGACTGCGAGCGGGTCTGTTGTCTGATAATAACACGCAGCTGGATCCCAGCCAGTCTCTGCCGTGACACAGGCCTGTCTCTCCCCATCCTCCTTCTTTCCTTCAACTCCATCAAGAGTTAACCACAACAAGTAGGCCAGCAGTCAACAGTCTGAACGCAGATACGTACATATGTTATGGAGCGATGTGAAAAAAACGCTCGGCTGAATGCAACACAAAAAACATTTCATATGATGACACTGCTGTAATGTTTACCTGGTCTCTCTCCCGTACACGCTCCCATATAATGATCGTACATATGACAATACCGTTTCACAATCGGTCAGACAGCACCGTGCACGATTCCCCTATCTGCAGCAATGTAATCATCCCTATCGGTTGAATTGATGTGGCAAAACTGCGATATTCGATTGCCTCGATAATTCTCAGCAAAACATTCCTGTGAGCTTCGCTTCGATAATAAGAACCCTCCAGAATATTCTTTTGTTAACCCCTTTGCCGCACCTCTGCCCACCCCACACACACACCTTACCATGGCATCAAAACAAGACCCAGAGAAAATGTGGCACATCTTCAGCATCCATGTTGAAACTCGCGATACCAGCCCACAGGAACTACACGGCACACACACACACACCCGCGCGAGCACACACACACACACAGACACATACAGGAACATATACACACACACACACACTCACACACAGTAGCGACAAGCAGCGCAGATCAAAACTACCAAGGAGGAAGAGGAAGAGGAGGAGGAAGCCGAGGTTGTCCGAAACCATTGTGTCCACTTCAGGTGGAAAACCCGATGACTCTGGGCTTCTGTTATCTTAGCTTCTGTTTCACCCCGACGTGAAAAAGTGACGTAGCAACTAATCCAAAATCTCTCTCTCTGACTTGCTCTCCCTCCCTCCCTGTATCTCTCTCCCTCTCTCCCTCCCTGCTTGCCTCTCAAACACACGCACTCTATTTTCATCTTGTTGCAACAGCACAACTGCTCTCTTAGGCTGCTAGTTCGAACTAACACGCATGTATACAAAAACAGACCACACACAAATGCGTACCTGCATGTGCACACACATGCGCACACACACACACACACACACAAATACACAGCCATGCACATGCGTGCATGATCATGCTGTTCCTCTTCCTCAGTGTGACGCAGCACTTAATTCTCTGTGCTTTTATGCCACTATTGTGGCTACACAAACGCAGTTTCTTGATCAAGGAAAGTGAGTGCAAGCAGGACTGCAGTTAAAGGGACCCTGCTACCCTGCCACCACGACTCCTTGTCCCCCACTCTGTGACGTCGCTGTGTCCCCATTTCCCCCCATGTCCCCTTTTAATTGGGTCTCTCTCTCTCTCTCTCTCTCTCTACTGCCCTTCTCTCTGGCGATCTCCTCCCTGCTCTCAGCTAGAGACACACTCTGGCTCCTCTGTCTGTGAGCCTGAGCTGACTGAGCCTCCTCGATCACCTGACAACCCACTGGTTTTAAAGGCACATCACCGCCTTGTATGTCAGTTGCATAATCATTCGGATGGTGTTTTTCCTTTTCAAATACTATCTAAAGAGGGATTCCACTCATCTCTCAGTGTCTTTCCTAGTGGGAATATTCACATGGTGCTCTGCTTTACGTCATGCTTCGTAATCCCCGTATGTTTTTTTTTTGAATTCAGTGATTTTTGACAGAATGAATGTTACCATCTTTACCTCTAGTCATCAGAGTGGTGTAGGAGTCAGTATAAATGAAGAGAGTGTGAGGTGAATGACAGTCAGAACTGCACTTGGTCACCTGATCAAGAATTGGCCTATCCCTTGTACTTCCTCTTTCTGTTCTAGGAGCTGCCTGCAACAGCTCTCTGCCCTAGAGGAAATGCACTGTTTCATCCTGTGTCTATACTCAAAAGAATACTGTTATACAGTAATAAAAAATAATCATTAACACATTATTCTTCAAAATTGACTGGAAGATTAAAAAATCGGTAAACTATTACATCAAAGTTAAAGTAGGTTTATAATTGCGTGTCTACCAGGGATGGGGCTGTATCTTTAAAGGGGCCGTGCTCTTTTTCTCTTGCTATCTTGTTTTGGCTCAGTTAATCATTAGCAGTGTTTTGTTTTTTTTATGATTGAGGTCTTTGCACTTTTATCTGATTGTTCACGTACCTCGTTCAGCAACTTCTTCATTTCTAATGAAAATTAGACAATGAAGCAGCGAGGAAGATAGCAGGTGAAAAATGACTTTGTTAAAGAGCAACGCCAAAAAATAATGGTCTAAAGATACAGATTTGCAAACTCATGCTCAAGATCACCTCATGGAATACCCCACCAGACAAGTCAGAGCTGTATAGCATCACGGCCTTGTGAATACTATGGCAACCATTCTACTACACTCCAGATAATACTAAATAAATAAATCAAACGCCACAACATCTAAGAAAACCAGGAGGAAACGGACAGCAGGAGCCCATTTGTCCATTTAGTTATTTGGGCTATAGCATTACATACAAACCAAACCAAATCATACTAGGAATCTATTACATGAAAAAAAAAGAAAAGAAATCGAGGCTGAAACATGAGAATGATTACACAGTGTCAATATCCAGCACTAATCTGGAGAACGATGTTTCAATCTGTTATGGGAGCAGGTCTTGACATCTATGTCAAAAGCCTGAGGCTACAGACTAGTTGGTGTTACTGTAGCTACCACTAACAGCTACCAACAGTGTCCAGCAGGGCCAATATGAAGAACAGGCTCAGTTCTGTCTCTTTTATGAGCTCTGCTGTTCTCAACAAGGCTGTTCCTATTAGGTCAGTCTGCATTTCTGACGCAGAAAGTCCCCTTTATGTGCGGAGCTGAAATGAATGCTTTGTCTCGGTCAACAAAAGGTAAACAAAGTCTCTGTCTGTGTCAGCTCACCGCCACACTAACTTATTACAAAGACATCAATATGGCAATGTGTGCTTTCAACAAGCCTTTATGAGATAAATATTTCACATTCTTTCAAGACTTGATTGAAGCTATTTCCTTGGATTGTTGAGCAACAGTCAACAACTATTAGATGGTACTTCGTTGTGCTGCATTGCTGCCTCACTGACTTCTCTAATCCTCGCAGTTTTATAACAGATGCTTGGCTAACCCTAACCCAACTGTCAAAGCACAATTCATCCCTCCATTTTTGATCCCTTAAAACTTGCCGTTATCCTCCACTTACAGGTCTAGATTTTCTTCCCTAAACTCCTTGTAGCGTGTGATGTCCTGACTCCCTGCTGGAGACAGGGGATATGGACCCTACGGCTTCACCTTACAGGATTGGGATAGGAGAGCATCTGTAAAAGAATCAGCTTTCATCCTCACGCTATATGGGAAATGTAAGGGATCTGAGAGATCAAAGCATGTTTGCTCTGAGGAGCCTGGTAGATGCTGAGGGTATTGATCTGAGGATTGAAGTCTATCTGCTCGTCTAGGCTGCGTAGATCCTCGGCCTATACATCCATTCCAACTACAATAACGCGTAACAGCTGACTGACTTTTCTTGTTATTGAACCTCCAAACCAAGGAAACATTAATAAAAAGTATACTTACACATATCAATATTTATTATAACTGTCCTACTAAAGAATAAATCTTAATCCATACTCATCCACTGTAAATATTCCAGCACTGTTGAGATCTTCAAGAGGACATTTTGCTGTGACAAGGATATACTGTGTGTTTTTGTTGACGGAGACATAGCTAGCCTCAAAGATGCGTCCAAGTGCCAGTTCTTCCTGTCTGCTATTTATACCCTTCATTCAGTGGGCAGTGTGTTAATTTTAGCCATGTCATCTCTCAGCTAGGCCTGCTCCACTTCCTAAACCTTAATCTCTCCCTAGGAAAGATGCCCAGCCAGCTGCCTGGATGTTGTTTTTACTGGGAGGAATGGGTGTGGAATCCCAAATGCACCCACACATACTTGATGACAAGCTAAGATTTATAACAAAAAACACAGATAACATAATAAAGAAAAGCTACAAAAATGCATTGTACGAGTCAGCTAAACTTTGGAGTGAGCAAAAAGGTCTTAACAACTTTTTACAGTGTTTTTATTGAGAGTATTTTATCATTTTCTTACTACCTGGTTTGTAATAATCAATCAGAAGGACAGAATATTAGAAGTCACACACGCTACACAATGACTTCAACCTCCAACCAACCTCCACTTTCTGGTACACCGGTGACAAGACGAATTGAAGAAAAAATACTTTCATCCCAGAAGCAATACATTTTTTAATAAGAATCGTTTCTAACGCTGAAGGACTGTAAACTATTATAATTCCAGCTATACCCACTGCTGACCTCTGCCTGCTCTCTGCACTTTAATAGAGCAAATATGTCAATGTACAATTGTTAATCTGCTAATCTGTTCTGTCTTGTCTCTTTGTATGTGAAATGTTCATTCTATGTCTTCTTTTTAATTTGTTTGTAACTTTAAAATGCCCTATATGGGACAAAAGGTTGTATTGATTTGAGCTGATTTGACCATTTGACACATTTTTGATATTTTATTGTTGAGTAAGAAAACTTTTGAATTTTGCGTACTCGGTAATATATAGGTTTGACCTATATGTCTATGGTTTTTGGCAGTAAACATCTGACGTTGATACATAAACAGCTGACTGCTGTATTGTTGTGCCATCCTTGCCAGATGGTGTTGGATGTGGTTTAAGTGCCCCGGGCTCTTACCTTTCACTGAAAGCTGAAAGCAACACCTTATTTCCTTCTGTGAAAAGAGGAATAGTAATCAATACTTATACAGAAGGCAAGCAATTCCTATTACAAGCTTAACTTTGTTATTTTGTAGTGTTAATCGATATGTGCATTTTCTGGAAAAAAAAAAAAAAAATAAAATAAAATAAAAGCAAAAAGCAAACTTTTATTCTTACTGGGACTCTGAATCAGTCAGCAAATCAATTGGTCAGTTGACTCCAGTCATTTGATCTTTTGTTATCAAGATGTCCCCTGTGTGGGCCTGCTCCGGCTGACATCATTATCACTCTAGAGGTTTGGGGTTTTGACGTCAAACAATACCAGGTCATCCTTTCCAAACCACAACAGATGGCTGTACCAGTCCTGTCAAAAAAAAAAACTATTAGACATTACCACATGATGAATGAAAAAACAAGTTCATTGGCACTCATCCAGATGTGTGAACTGTTGTTTCACCTCACCCCATGGCGTGATATCAGTGCTTTCCATTAGAATATCTGACTCATTCTAACAATACAATCCTCATGAAGATCGAAAACTGCAGAAATGCGCCATCTTGCGTTTAGTAAGAGTAATGTTTCTGGCGGGTTTGTTTACATCAGGAATAAAAAGTGCGTATCACATAGAAACCTCTGGATGGATGGAGCTGAGTCAAGGGGCTGGCACGCACACTCTTTAAGTTACATTCACAAAGAACATAGATTGGCTTGCAGAGAAAATACATAAAAGAACAAATACATTTTGCATATAATATCATTTGTGCACTCTTCAAAAGAGAACAATCATCTTACATCATTTTAGGTTTAGGCCTATAAGCAGCCAAACCTATTGAATAAAGTGCTTTTTAAATGATATTAAATATTACACCATATTGTTATACAAAAAAATCAAGATATGCATTGTTGAGCTGGAACATGTTGACAACGAAGTTAATATGTCATAATCTGCAAAAGAAACAAAATTCAAAGATTAATATTACAATTTCATGACAAAGTAGCAACAAGACATAGTTTTCCTCATCAATTGAATTCCTTTGAAATAGTCTGGTTGAAAGTTTTTTTCCTCCTCACGCAACTTAAATTTCCAACTTCATTTATGATGCTGCCTGATAACTTGACACGATGGGGTATTATAAGCGACTGAATCAATTGCAACTAAACTCACTAAACAATTATTGATGAACAAACAAAGATCATTCTTAACATTATGGACTGTAATATATCTCTTCGTATCATAACGCAGTACCGCATGGATGCACTGACCACTCACTCCTCCCGAGGTAAATTGAAGTGCGCAACATCCTCCAGTACCCAGCATCCCGAACACCTCTCCATCCCACCATGCACCTCTGTGCTCTCCCCGGGTGCGTAGAAAATGAACCTCAAATCATCACACACCTTCTCTTATGAGGCAAGTATTGAGAGCAAAACCCTGGAGAGATTTACTTCCGGGTAAGCTGCGCCCTGTAAACCATATTGATCCCTGACACACCATATTGATCAAATCACGGTCAGGCGTAATTCTTATTAAATGAACTATACATTCCTCTACTTTTTTTGAAGAATACTATTCAAATATCACATTGCAAATAATATCATAGCCTATAAGAATATCATATGATTATTATAGTGATAGGAGATTAAAAAAACACATGAAGTACGATAAGGTCACTATAAACGCACAAGTGAGTACCACAGACACACTATAAATCCCAATAGGAATATTATAGTAATTGTATAGTGATTCTTCGTTAGGAGAGCCACGGGATGGCGATACACAGTTTCTCTTGGAAAGGGAGATGACTTACCAACGCAGCGCATCTCTTGCAAATTCCCTCCGGTCCCGTTACTATCACTAAACCATCACCGCTGCCATGACCTCCCATCAGTCCTCCTTTGGTCATTGTTCAGTCCAGAGTGTTCCCCTACCTGGTAAATCCATCTATCGACATTTTCACAGCTGCGCGTCCAGACCCCGCCCCCTCACACACCCCCGTTACGTGATTGGCCGTTGCGCAGAGACGCGTCTCGAAAATCACGTGCTTTTGACGCATGTTTACAAACACGCGGAGCCAGTGTCTGAGCGAAGCAAGAGACTTCACTTCTGTCTACTTCCGTCTTCATATTTTTATATGCGACGACACAGTCGTAATGCGCGCGCAGACCTGGAACGGGAGCTTTCAATTGTCAAAGCAGGAATATAATCTAACGTTTTCTTTCTCTCCTGCGCTTTTTCATCGTATGTGTCCTATGTTAAAATGATGTAATCAAGTTCATTTATTAATTTTAGTTTTAGTTATTTTAATTTAAGGCACATTTATCTATGCTTCCCAATATGTCACCTTGCTTGTAACATCATACATCAAACATCATATGTAAATTAATAAACAACAAATATGTATTACAGACATAGATCACGTGATCTATCCTATAATCAAGATAAGCAGTGAAGGGAATCACCCATCCTTTGTTTTTCTTTGCTGGAGGAGAGCTAAGGTCTAATCAGCGCTTCAGGAGGCGACACACCCCTGTTTCTGTTTCTGTTATACTGTTTCAGTCCCTCTTGCACCACCCCAACCCCCTTACAAACAGCCAATATGTGGTTGTGATGTCAGTAATCAATAGTGATAACGGTTTCCCTCACGGATTGAAAGTTAACGCTGTAAACTAGTGATTTACGAGCTTAAGACACATTTGTATTAACCTTCACAACAAACCCACGCTGTTTAAACAGGAAATATTTCGACAAACTGTTCTGTCAGTGAGCTGCGTCAAGCTGCCAGGGTGAGGAGAATAAGACCAGAAATGAAGCGATTGTGCACAAAATGTGTCATGTTGGAAATAATTGAATATAGTGTCGTCTTTATTTCTAAAAAAGTAAAACCAAATAGCATCAAATACTCAGCCGAATGATTATATTTACCAACATTCCTCCTTACATACAGTCCTTATATTCACTTTGGTACTTTTGTATTACTTACTAAATGTATGTTGACGTATGTTCGTCAATACAGTTTTTTTTTTTAAAACGTTAACGGCAGGTTTATTGCAGCTCGCTCAACGCCACCTATGGGTAAAATTGCGGTGCAACATATCAAGAAAATACGATAACATACAAATTTCAATTACTTTATTTATTCAACATTTGATTTTGACATCAAAACGTTTTGTCACAGTAAAAAACGATATATACTTTCATAAAACAACAATGATCATTTACAATATAAGTGTCCTGGTATATATAATGACAATACAATACAACACAATAACAGTCTATATGAATCGCATTTTCATAACTTTCCCAATAAAAAAGAACTATAACATCCCTATAGGGATGATAGGGGTTGATAGGGTTGTTGACACTCCCAATCTCCCCAAACAAATAAACTACATTTTGGTCAGCTAAAAGAAACAAAATAACAGTAAAAATCACATTAAAATCACAGAATCATATGGTATATATTGGCACATGTGTTGCAGGTGAGGTAGTGTGTAACATGGAGAGTCGATGGGCCTCAGTCGTCCACATCCTGCTTGGAGATGCAGCAGCAGCAGCATCTGAACAGTCTGCGGAAGAAACCAGCGATGCCTTTCTTGGGCTTGTTCTTCTGGACTGGAAACCAAACAGGGGAAATCCATATCATC
>CABFOQ010019341.1:5104-20452 GCA_900660455.1 Gephyroberyx darwinii
GGGCCCGCCGCACCCAGTCACTGGCGTACACCTGACGGCCACACTGGGCACACTTGGTACCAAACCTACTGTGAGATAGAAGAGAACAGGGAGGTAAAGGTTGGCTGGAATTAAATCAACCTGCTTGGAGTAGATTTTCATTGATTTTTGGATGTTATTTGGTGTTATTTGGAGTTGACAAGCGTTGATTGGAGAGTTGTTTGTCCACTCAAAACTATCACAAGTGTTAAATGAACTCTGATGGGTGTGGACTGATAGAAACACTGGCATTCTGCTGGTTTTAAAACTCTCAGAGTTAAATTAACACTGGTGATTTTGCTGTGGAAGGTCTTGTGGCCCGAAAGCTTGGCCTAATAAATATAAACTGCAGAGATCTTTTTCACTGCAGATGCTGCAATTGGGGAAATTGTGTCTGTGTTAAGTTTTTCCCCCAACTGGGTATGGAAAGATTTGCCACTTGCCATGCCTTAGCCTAAGTGAGTCCAGATTTCATCTTGTAGGTTTTTTTTTTCATTGCAATGAAATGATGAAACATCTTGTAGTTTTTTTTTCATTGCAATGGAGTGCAAAGATGAAACAAAAATAGCCAGAAATTTATTTGTGAGCCTTATCTAAAAAAAAAAAAAAGTCAGATCAGGGGACAATTCAGGACCATGTTTTCTCTATGCTCATGTGTAAGATGACCTACATCTAATAATTTATCACATTGACATAATAATAATATCTTCAGTCATCAGTCAATGCTCCACCTGGCCCCAGAAATTCAGCTGATATAAGCAGTTTTTAAGGGTTATAGGGTTTAAGGGTTTAAGGGTTTAGTGAATTGAATAGTCTTTAATTGCATGCTGATGATATAAAGTTGACTAGTAGAAAGGATACCACGCAAAATCAACAAATAGTAAATCCCATCTTACCGGAGCAAGGGCCACTCAAGAGGTACAATCATTGTGAGAGACTTTTTCCCCTCCAGCAAACGAGATGTTTAGTTTTCTCTCTCTCTCTTTCTCTCTCTCTATTAATATCCATACGAAAAACAACAGACAGTAATCCTATAATGAATTTTAGAGGGAGACTTCAAATATCACAGCAAAACTATAAGTAGAAATATTATTGTGATATAATGGGGGATTTTAAAAAATACCATTAAGTCACTATAAATTCACTATTGGGTAGCACAGAAACACTACAGTAACAGGAATATTATAAGAATACTTTAGTCATTTTTTGTTGATTAACCCTTTGTGCTTCAGTACGACGTGGTATACCATCTTTAATTCCTATGTGTTTTTACATTTTTACAAATGCAATTAAAGGAATTTGTACTTAAAGGAATTTAAATTGTTAGATTATTTTATTATATATAACATTATATTATGTATATATATATATATATATGTTTTGCGTGTAGCTGTATTTACAATTTGTTTTGTACAATAAACACATAGACATAGACACATAGCGACGTAAAACGAGCGAAAAACATAAAGAAAAAAAAACGATTCAAAATTTGTAAAAGTCTGAAATATATTTTAATAAACTAGAACTGAAAAACGGACTTTGTTGTTGGGCTAATTGAGGTATTTCATATTAGATAATTGACCAGTATAAATAAAATCCAGGTAAAGCAATTTTCAATTAAATAATTTCATATAACATTATTATAAGACAAAATGAGCCTTTAGGTATTGGCAAAATTAATATTTTCTTTCCAAAATGACACCTACATTTACAGAGTTATTGATACAGTGGCTCACATTCAGTTGAAAAATTGATAATTTAATTTTTTTGTTTTGTAGTTACGGCATTAGTTAAGGCGTGGCAAAATGAAATCAATGCATGATCGAATCTCAAAACGTATCTTACCTAAAATAATCCAGTTTGCAATAGATTTCTTTGTTTTTTACGTAGCAGCTGTTATGTTGGCGCAGTGATGCTCTGCAGACGGAGCACTCCAAGCATCCCAAGTGCCAATTCAAGTTGTTTACCTGAGGGAATTAGGGGAAGCAATCACACTTACAGGTTAATGTCGGTCTGCCGGGCAAATATAATCAATAATCAATGCATCCATATTACACTGCAAAAAGTGTCCATCCTATCACGTCATTTAGTCTATTTAAAATCTTGTTTTCCTTTAAAACAAATGAAAAAAATCTGCCAACGGCGGTGATATAATTTCACTTGTTTCCAATGCAGTTTCACTTGTCTGAAAATTTTATAGAAACAAGAAACAAGTTTCACTTTCTTGAAACAAGACAGAATACTCGCTCCGCTAGTATCAAGGAAATGTCATTTAATAAAAGAAAATTCTTAAGGGAAGTTGAATTGCGTTGGAAGCAAGTGAAAATGATGAATGATGATGTTTTCACTTGTTTGAAGAAAAATAAGATTTTAAGACGCAATAGACTAAATGAAGATGGATATATTTTGCAGTGTAACAACTGTTTGAGACAGTCGATGGCAAAAAATAAAGGATGAGAGTAAAAGCAACAAGGGATGAAGGGATGAACGCAAATCGCTTTCAATCTGACGGAACTGTTTTGGCTATAAATTTGACCTCTTTGAAAGTCTTAGTCGTTATTAGTTTATTCCAGTCCTTATTTCTCACCTTCAGCAGGTATCGGTCTTGGATTTCCATGCCACAACTGGCGCACTGGTTCTTGGCGGAGGCCACCGGAGGAGAGCAGAGACAAGCAGCCTCCGATGGACTGGACTCATCGGACTCCTTCTTCACCTCCGATTTAGACTGTTTTAAAAAGGCGTTTTCACGTTGGAGAGCAGACCAGCAGGAGTTTCATTGTTGTTGTTTTTTTTAAATTATACTTTTGGGGTACAGCTACTGAAAAATGACTAGTATAACTAGTCTGTGGAATATCCCAACCAGTGATAAATAAAAAGGGTAAACTATAGTTGGTGAACATGCAGTAATATAAGCAAAAATAAATTAGATTTTTAGAAAAGCATTATATTTTTCCTTAAGTGATCCTATCCCATCCGATGTACATCACTTTGACATTACTTACCATAATATATAGTCTGAATTTCATATCGTAAAGATTTATGCCAGCCTAAAAAGCTGAATAAACTCTATTCAGTACATAAAAAGGTGACCTGAGTTTAGATGGTTTTACCCTCCTCTACATCCCTGAAAATAAATGCAAACAGCCTATATCCCACGTTACACAGTGTGAGGGATATAAAATGGGACTAGCTATGATAAAACCTATATAAATTACAAATTAACGTGGGTTATCTCCACACCCAAAAACTTTTTTTTTGAGGAGAGCAAGAGGAAATTAGCAAAAAATATCCGTTTTAAGCAATCAACGAAACCCCAAAGAAATACACAGACAAAGAAATAATCATGTTGCAAACCAAAGTCTCCCAGATGTCTGTGACTCACCATTTTCGTGTTTTGAACGCTGCCTATTTGGAGAGAAGATGGAGCCTGCTCTGCGCATTACGCATCTCTGCACCAACCCACACTATATCCGGTCCAAAACAACGAATAACAGTTTCTCCTGCATTTAAACCCTGGCAACAAAAGACAATTTTGATGCAATTAGAAGCAAAAAAAATATGATCGATCATTCCTCTTGTGCGCAATAGGAGGCTATATTCCCATGCAATCAAACGCGGTGAAAAGAAAGGATGGGACTATATGTGCAATTAGGGATGGCTTGAAATGCGACGGAGATAAGAGGCAACACGAGTGTCAATTTCATCTGTCAATCAAGAAAAAGCAACCGGGCCACCAAGCAAAAAACCCCCGGCGCATCCTAATTTCAATAGCTTGTATAATCGAAAATCGAAAAATCTCCAAAGTGAAGAGGCTCAATTGGAGATCGGTCTATTCATAAGAGACAATGTGCAGAAGTTGCAGCTGATCTTGAAGCATAAAGGAGCCTGATTGTCTCTCTCTCATGATAGAGCCATTTAAGTACTTGAGGCTCCCTTGGGTGATTACAGCTGTATTCATAAGGTGCCAAAAAATCTGCGTTTGGGTGGCAATTCAAGTCCGTGTTGCCCTTCATCTCGGCGAAATTAGCAGGAATGCAAGATTATGTTAATTACCGTTTCTAATATAAATATTGGAAGCAAAAAAAAAAAGAGCGCGCGCCTGTCAAAATCAACGAAAATGCATAGGCGAATATGGTAAAATAAGACATTTTACAGCCCCATCCACACCGAGCAGCTACCTTCTTAACGAAAACATCGTCCAACAAAAGTTCTTCCCTCTGGTGAATTTTCATTTTTCCTCAACATCACCGGCAACCGCAGAATATCCAAATAATCCCGTTGAGCAAAAGATTTACACGCATGGGCTTTATCTTCTTTTTTCCCCCTCGGTTAAAACGTTTTATTTTTCCCGTTCAGCGTAAGAGTCCAGCTTCATTAACTCGGTAGTGTTGGGAATGGAACCAGCAGCACAGGCGTCCCTCCCAGAAAAACCTCGGTGGGTCAGTTTTCCTTTCTCCCCGCCTCAAGTCTACACCCCGTTCACACAGATGGGATGCGACGCTGCCCTTTGACTCTATATTTAGGAAATGAGACTCGGGTTACCCACCTTTTTTTAAATTTGCGGAATCAAGTTTACGCTCCTTTTTTTTTTTTAGGCTGACATGAAAATGTATGACATAAATGTATCGTGTTGATTGAAACTGATTGTATGAGGATGGGGAAAAAAGCATACATTCATGTTTTTTCCTGAAAATATCATTGTTTATGATGGTCACAGACTAGAGGTTCATATTTACTCACCTTTTTATTTACCACCACATTTGCTTCCCTGTATGTACTGCAACGTGGTTGTTTTGGCTTAATTCCAGAGTAAAAAAATGAGAGGGAGACCGACAGAGCGTTGCTTCCCTAAGTGAATGAAAGTGGTGCAGATGCTGTAAGAGCTGATGGGGCCTATGCATCATGGGATTTGGGACATGGGACTTCTATCCATATTCAGTTTTAAAAAAATAGTTTTCAAATAGACTATGGCTCGGGATAAGAATTGTGTTCTTTGTGATGTTTTACAAATAATAGTTCAGTTTAAAGGGGATTTATTGAACAAATTATTTGAAAGACTGAATCCTCACAGGCAGAACAGTCACAATACTGGACCCTGATTGGCCGACACCAGCTCCCCTAATTCAAATGAGGGAAACCTGCTGAGAGGAGGCTGTTCAAATGCTGCAAACTGGCGTGACTGCACTGATTTTAGTAATTGGTTAATGATGAGAGCCAATCAAGTCCAGTTGTGATGCGCTGACTGGAGCTTGTCCAAAACCGTTTGTAAAAAAGGATGGATTTTTGAAAATGCAAACGCTTTAAATTTAACCACTCAAACCAAATCAATGTCTACGTTAATCGTTTTTTGATCCTATATGTGTATAATTAGAGGAAAATTTAAAATTTAGTGCCCCTTTAAAGCAAGACTCCTCCCGCCATGACAAAGGCCTAACTGAAGCTAAAGCTTTATATTTTCTTTCACTGTAATCATCTCCCAGCACCACTCTGATAGTCAATACAATGACTTAAAGTAAAGGTTTCTGTGAAATCAATGACACTTCAATTACTACTGGTCACTTCATGCATTCAGGCTCACCTGTAACAGCAGAATTATGTCCTAGTCTTGTCAGCATAATGCACTTCACCGACTCGGTGCATTAACAGTAATTGCCAGATAGTTGCAGGGTCAACTGGATGCGGACTTAAATGAGGAAGGGGTTGAAAGAGCAGCATTTCACCACCATTATCATGACTCTTTGACAAGTAGTGAAGATGTGTGCACGTGATGCTTTTGACTGGTAGATGCCGACTGTGTTTTGGCAGTGGAGTAAATCGTGTGGAGCTTGGTTCTGTCACACCATTACTTCTGAGGCCCGTTCAGAGCCAACACTTATTCAGCAGTGTGTATTCAAACTGGGGTTTGACTGATATGGGTTTTGGAAGACTGACTGAAGACTGAAGCTAACCGAGATATTGTGTTGATATTCAGCATCTTCAGATTTCACCATTTTCATCCAAGTAATTACAAGTATTCAGTGTTCCTCCTAGATTTTTATTCTTGTCAGGGTGGAAAGGCCTCTGAAAGAGCATTTAGCCCACGGGACATTTAAACTCTCCATTGAAACCCATGCTAATGAAAGTCTGTAGGGAGGTTGACAGCTCCTTAAGGCAGATTTCATTGCAGGTTTTACAGATTGTCAGCCCCTGAAGAGTAAAGGACACCATCATATTGGAGGTGCACGACATTGACTGACATATCTGATTTTTAAATAACACAGAGCCAAAAAAACTGCAAAATTCTTTGTCCAAACATCCACAGATTTCTTTGTAACTGTGTGGCTTCTCTTTCCACTTTCTTGGCGTGCTTCACATCTGACAGAACCTCCCACACAAATATCTGGCACCGTGAAGCGCACCAGAACTGACCGCTAACCTCTTGACAATGCTCGTAGGTGAGGATGCGTCACCTGTTGCATCCGGTACTGGTCTGTGGATGTGTGAACGTCAGCTAATTGGCACAGTGTTGCTACTGTGTCTGCGTATGACGCCTCCGTCCTGCTGCCCTGCCCTTCCTGTAGGCACAGCTGTCCACGTTCCACACAAACAATAAGAGATCAGCCCCCCCACACACAATAAAAACAAGCTATAGCACATGCTAAAGCTATTAGACTCATCCAACGAGCCCCAGTGGACAGTTTGATGGTTGGCATGTCAACAATGTATTACGTGTGTCATCCGCTTGCTGTGAATGTGTGAGGTGCAGAGAGGGGAATATTATTTACAGTGTGTATGTGCTGTACGTTGGGTCTGCATTAAGGCGGGGTCCTATTGTCATTACTGAATAACAAGGCTTGCATAACATGTTGACCTTCACTCTGTTCACAGACACCCAAGGTTACAGGTTTAAGTCACAACAAACAAGCTAAAATGCTTGGTGGTAAGATGGTGTAATGCTGTTACTGCTCTAGTTCATCTCCAGAGGTTTGTATTATCTAAAGTTGCACAACTAAAAGAGGTCACTTGAGCTCCTCCAAATAAACCTTCTCTTGTGTGTTAATGTTACTAGCCATATTTTTGTGAAGTAGTCAGCTCTAAATTGAATTTGGGTAGGCATCTTTTTAAGGAAAGTTTAAACTGAATAAAACTGGCAACTCTTAATAAAAAAACGATGAAAAAAAATCATATCATAGGTAGGTAGGTACTTTATTGATCCCCAGGGGGAAATTTCTTTGCCACAGCAGCCAGACAGAATAACAGAAATAGAGAAATAGAATGAAGATAAAAATAAAAAAACTACAATGTAAATAATGAAATAACTCATAACTCATACTCAACAGTACATTTATTACCTGCATTTAGATACATTTTTGAGTGCGATCCCCAGATTTTTTCATTGACATTTGTTTGATGGATCCAGCAATGTTGTGTTCAAGGACCTTTAGGCCTCTCTCGTCACTTTTTGGCCCTTTCTTAATCAAAATGTCAGCAGGTTCTCCAAATCCCTGCTGCTACTATCGTGTTGCAGCTCTCTGTATGAGGAGGAATGCCTACTGTACGTGGTTTTTCCACACACATCTCTGCGTCTTCCCATAAAGCCCAAGCCCAATGTTTTCTGTAGTTTGTTATGGGCGAGGTGTAGACGTGCCCTGCTGATGATTCAGACCTCTTTTCCCCCACTGCTATAGAGGCACACAGCCCAAAGCCAAGTAACAGAATGACAGATGCTCTGCTTGGCATGTTGGCTGAAAGAAAATGTTTGGGGAAGGGCGGAGCAAAACCTAAACCCAACACCACAATCTTATCTTGTTTCTGTAGAACCTCTGCCACCGTGGTCCTGTGGCTGCTAGGATGTTGGAGAGAAGAAATGGATGTGATTAGAGTCTGCATGTGGACAGGGTGTGATTATATTCACTGGCCAGACTAAAACGGCAATGGCAATTTACCAGTAAGGCAAAGGCATGGGTTAGTCAACATGCACACTTGACAAATAAGACTCCAAATCCCTCTGGGGCTGCCCATTTCTAACAATGTACACACACACTGTAGCACTGTAAGGTGCTTTGGATAAAAGTGTCCATCAAATGTTACGTTGAATGCTGCTTAATGAGAATGAAAGTCAGAGATCTTCGATGGAGAAAGATTTGTAACGTGTAAGGAAACACGTGAATGATACAAGCGACTGTGAGACGGACTCCAGCCAGTGAATAGTTGCCCACTTTGTTGCAGAATCAGTTTGACTGTTGAAGAGTCACCGTCCAGTACCTCCCAACATTCAACAGGCTGCATCTACTCTGAGATCAAACCCATCTAGATTACAGTCCTGCAGCCAAGCTTTCAACAAACAAAGGAAATAGCACATTACACCATCCCTCTCTCTGAAAAGTCGCGTTGGACAAAAAAACCCTCTCCGGTTATTTAACAAATACAAGTTTATTTGAAGTACAGACAAGGAAAAATGAAGGGCTTTTTTTCAGTGCTTGCACTCCATATGACAGCAATTTGGGGGTATTGTGTATTTTGGCCTGAGCGTGCGGGCTATGATAGATGACAGGAGAGAAAATCACGAGCCGCTGGCTTGAGCACAGACATGCAAATTGCTTTCAGCTGATTGCCTTATTCTGCTTGATATTTATCAAGTGGATTACAGTATGCTTCTTTATTTACACTCAGGAAGCAGCTGATCAATTCCGCTGAAGGAGGGAGGAAGGAGAGCTGATGTTTTTCCTCTGCTGGGTGAAAATATACAGCCCCGAGGTGGCCGCTGTAAACACTGTAGAATGAAGTGTCCAATCCATGCAGAGATCTGTTGCAGGTATCACCGGACTTCTCTCGGTTTACCGCATCAGAAGAGATGACTCAATAACACGGACGGGACACAACATTTGATGAAGAGTCTGAATTGATCACGCTGATCCCACATTGACATCTGTTTGTAGTCACTTCAAGTCATTTTCTCAGGAGATTAAGCTTATTATTTTCCGCAAATGGCTGCTGAGCATATTTCAACCGTTTCTCACTGTAGTACAGGACAGACAACTTTCAAAACAACACGTGTTGGATGATCACTGGGTCGCTGGGTAATCACGGAAATGATTTACTGAAATGTCGCTTGTTAACATGAAAAAGACCGACACGTCAAAACAGTGACCCCTCCAGGTTGGGGGAGTATTCAGGCTTGGGGGGGGAATGGAGATGTGAATTCATCACTACAAAGTGACAAGACTTCTCATGGATTTTCATAGGCATGACTTCGGCTACAAACAGCAGCAGTTCTACATCCTTTTATTTTGCATGTATTTTCATGTCTTTACAATTCACTGCAAAAACAAAGAAGAGTAATAGAGCAACTTTTTCTCTTCATGCTGCATTCATGGTCAAACTTCAAGATCAAATTTGAAAACCACATTTTTTTCTGTATGTGAAGCCTATTTTGTGACTTTCAATTTTATCCTGACCGATGACTATAATAACATACTAATGATTATGATTATATAATGATTTGTTCCTTTTATATTTTGTAACTGCTGCACAAATATAGTTTGTATTATTTCATTTTTGCCCTTTTCAATTCAAGAAGATCAAGCATGAGTCTAACCCCCATGTTGGCAAGCACTTCAAGCCCATCAGCAAGACACCGATTCCCTACCAGCTCCTGTTCTGTAGCTGACCCTGACCTCCCTGTGTAGGGCATAAGCAAAAAGAGCATTTCCTCATGTGGATCAATAAAGTAGCACATTATTTGTTTGCATTATATGTCTCATACATCTGTTGGAGTGATCAGAGATGTATGCTTCTGTAAAGGGAATGAGACAAAAAAATAAATAAATCATGCTTTCCAGCTTTTAACTGACAGGCTGAAAAATTGGTAGCGCACAAAACATCCACCTTCAACAAAGAGCAGACAAACAAGTTTACTTTTCAAAACTAAGTATGAATGGGTTCAGCGGGCTTCCTATTGAACTGAACGATCACAATGACCCCACAGCACTCAGCATAACAGCAACAATATGGCAATAATAAGAGGTACAATTACATGAGCAGTACAATATTATAGCGCTGCATGATTTAATCTCTCCCCAGTCCCACCTCTGATCACGATCCAGCTCCAAGCCTCAGCTTCAGATACGTCTGAGGAGTCAGGTCAGGGTCAGAGATCAGCTACTTACCCAATCAGGTAACCAGCTCCAGGAGGAAAATTACTTCCTTCCGACCACTTGCACTCACCTGCAGTGACCCTGAGCAATCAGAGGTGAAGCGGGCTCCTAATCATGGAAAAAAAAAACCTTTGGGTCAAGCACCCGCACCCCGCCGCGGCCCACCCCCTCTACAACAGGCCAGCTCTGGGTTCAAGTGTTTAAACTGTCACATCAAATAGCCTCAACACGGAGATTACTTGTGCAGGAGGCATTGTATGTTTGGTTTGATGCCGACTGCAATATCCTGCTTCTCCGCTGATCCTAGCAGCTCCGGGTGCAGAGCGGAGTCTCGCCGTGTCAAGGAGAGGTGGCTGCTGCCCGGCACGCTTGCACTCTGATCAACCGCGGGAAGTGTAGAAGGTGGGACAGGAAACGGAGGGGTGTTGGGCGCTGGTAAGGGCCTGTAACCTGGACCTCAATCAGACTCCTCCGATGTTTGTTTTGATAAGAGCACCTCTGGTCATTCGCCACATTGGGTAGGAAAGTGTGATAGAGCAGTCCCCTTCGGTGCTGAGGGTAAGAACAGTTAGACACTTTGCACTGGGGTGGAGACGTCCAGTGGCAGACTATGAAGCTGTTACTGTGCAAAAGCTATAGGCACCCTAGATTTTGTGATATTTAGAAAGTTTTCATTTCATTATTTTTCAAAGCATATTCACTTCACTGAATTGTTTTTCATGTGCCTAAGACCTTTGCACAGTCCTGTATAATGTATACAGAACAGTAGCATCTGGTCAAGTGACACATTGACAAATAGTTAGGTGAAGTAACTACTGCAAATGTGCCCTTGTGTTTGAGTGTGTCACGCACCCTTGACTTTTGAGGACCGAACCCTAAGCACTTGAAACCATAAGGACTGCAAATGCGGGCTGTGTGCAGAGTGACTGTGTTACTGTGAGGGGACTCTGTTTTTCTACAGTGAACTGTGCCAACTCTCTGACAGCTGATGAATGACTACAAATCTTGCTCCTCCTACAGCCCTCAGATCATTTGCAGTATAGTACACACTGTAGGGGCCTGAGGGTGGTGACTACCGAACCTCCCACTCACTACTAATCTATAGCATTTGATTATATGAGCAAAACAGATCAAAATAGACTCCAACTCATACCAAAATAACCAAATATGGGTGAGAATCTCCCTTATTGGGTGGCATATGTGGACCACCAACCACATGAGATAGCCAAAATCTCTTTCTCCAGGAAGGTAAGGGAGATAAATGTACACACATGTGAAAAGCAACCCTCATTTGGAATCAGCTGCTTCTCCTCATAGGTTTAACAAATGATACACTGAGGGATTTTTATGGACCCACCGCTGTGTGGCTCTGTCAGAAACCCCCGTCTGAGATAATACACGGTGCTCTCCTCTGTACCCCCCTTGCCATCCCATCAATTGGATCGGTCCGTTCCACAACTGGACAGGAAGTCTGCTAATCTGTAATCCGATCCGGGGGAAGGAAGAAGTCAGGAACCAGCCTTCAGTGCTTTCACCAATCGTATTCATCACCAGACCAGGACCTAGGCTCATTAAGAGCGGGAGCATGGCTTAACTAAACATCTTCTCCATAAAATAAATGCTTCCAGGTTAGTCCCAGTCCAGGTTCCACTCAGAGTAGCATCTGATCTCAATTACCAGGAATGCTATAGGAAGCAACGAGCCTCAGTCTCCTGCCTGCGCCAACAACACCATGGCAACCAGCGGCATGTCTACGAGCCCTATGCAGATAGGAGTCCTTTTCAGGCACTTGTAAGGCGGGAAATGATTATTTGATAATTAGTTCCCGATGCCTCTCATTCTTTTTCATATCAATCATGACCAACATGAACAGGAAACAGAATGTAATACAATTGCAATGTGTATTCTAAAGCAGCAGAAGTTGGTTTGCACTGTAGATCGATTGTAAAGGGATGTACAGTATGTACACCCACAGTCCGGTAATGAAATGTTGTCAAAAGACTAAAGGAAAATTGCCACTAGAAAATTGCAGCGCATTGAGAAGAAAAGTCAGCCCCAAATCAACCAAGGAGAGATATTTCTGGTTTTAATATTTGTTAAGAAATAAATTTTCACTGTTGTGCACTGTAAGTGTATTGATGCAATTCCCGAGGAGGCTGGGTTTTAGCAGTGAAGTGTAGCCTGTGCACTCTGAGCCTGACTACAGTTCCATATTCATGCAGTGGGAGGGGGTAAGACATCAGTATTTGAAGATAAACCATACAAAACAGATGATTTTACTGACAAATTGAGACAAAAAACCTATTTTACATGTGTGTGAACATTGCGTGTGACTCACAATTGATTCAGAAATTTTGAATCAACATAAAAAACAACAACAATAACAGTTAATAACAATTTCCCTAACTCTTATGGTAGGAAAGGCTGGAGTAGTCAGTCCATCCCTCTGACACACAGCCCATAAGATCATCCAGTATAGATGTGGAGCTTGTAGTGAGACCAGCTGGATCCTCTCTCAGTCCTGAAGCCTGTGGGCTGCAGGGTGAGGCCAAGTTTACCCAAGTTTGCATATGGTAAAATGCAAAATGGCCATACCCTTCTCACACAACACCCTTAGCTCGTACAGTACGAGTTGAAGTGTGAGCCATGACAGATAGATTCCCCAAGGACGACCGGATGAGGAAAAGTCACCTTATCACTGCCGTTGTGGCTTTCGGGAGAACCGAGGCGCTTTCCCACTACACACTGCAGATCTCATACTGCGGGCCAGCTGCTGACATTTCACCGGAAATGATGATGTCATAAATATAAGGCAGAGTTATTGAAAGAATAATTGATCGCCACTCCCTTTATAGTGCGGGCATTTAGGACATGAGACATTGATAACATGTGATCATGATTCTGAAAATGACTAATTACAGTGACGATGATAACAAGGATGAGAATTATCGTCATGATTAATTTCAGTCAACGTTAGCCTATTTTTACTCTGAAATAACAGCGTTGCAAAAACTGAACAGCAACAATCGGCGGTTTGGCTTATATAACTGACACCATCTGAATATTTTTTTTTTTCCACAAATTGAAAGTAATTGTACTTCTGAAATTAATGACATTTGTTACTTCTACTAACAGACAAAAGTCTAGAAAAGTCCAGATAATTTCTGTGGGAAGATGTCAAAGACCCGTGCAGAGCAACTCAGATGCATTTTTCTCTTAAATGTTTAAAAATCACTTCACTTGGAAAGATACAGCTTTTGTTCCCATTCGCCAAAAATAACAATCTGAAGAAGCTGAAGGATTTCAAGCCAGTGGAATGAACATCCCTGGTAATAAAAACTTTTGAACAACTTAGAAAAACATGTATTCTGAATTAAGTTGATGGTTATCAGAGAATAGAATAGACTTTCTTCCTGGATCAGTGGTGCTTACGGGTACATGAAGGAGCGCTTCATCGATTACATTAAGGCTTCAGTTTGCGCAAGAGAAGTGGCCATGTTATTGATGACTATGCGTTATGGTGTCACGACAACATTATAAAACCCCATAGACCAGATTTGAAATTGAAATTGAATGTAAAGCCAGCCAGTGGCGCAGCCAGCAGGTGGAGCTAGATCACTTTGAAGTTAAATTCCCCACAGCACTGGATTTTCAGACCGGATCTATTTTTGTAAACTTTGAATGAATATGAAAAACAGTATGTAAGTATGCAATAGCTGAAGGCAGAACTTCCACTGTGTAACTAATTTGGCTTTTTCTTTTGTTTAGTATTCTACGAAATTAATCCAAGCATTTACAAAATTTATTATGAAATTACTGAGGTCATCTTAAATTTAGTCTTACTTACGTTAGTGCACTGGGCAGACTAGACTTAATTAAACGTTTATATTTCTCTGTGGACAATTTCACTATGGTTACATAGTCTTTACAAATTAGGGCAATTTTACTATTTAAACCACCAACAACGTAATTTAAATTGGAAGGTGGGAAAATTACTTACCGCCCATTTTGACATGCTATATAACCTCAGATGAGCCTCACCAGACTCATATTATAGTTTTAGTTTTTAGTTTTTTAGAGTTGAGCATCATGTCTATTCGGGTGCTCATCCTCCTCTTGGTGTCTCTCACGGCATCCTGTGCTGATGAAACCAGCTCAGGTGTTGGTAAGTAGTTTATGATGAAATGTTGGCAGGAAATAATAGTATATTAAGTCTATTACTATTCTATGGCTATAACTATTGCAACATATTTTGAATTTCTAGTATGTATATGTGTTAAAGTTATACAAGTTGCTAGGGTGTACTACTTACATCTAATTGTCTTGAAGAACCCACTTCGGTAGGATGTGCTTATCTACTTCATTCACAGCTTAAGAGGAAAATAAACTGCAGTGTATGACTATCTTAATGAACTTCTGCAAGTATGAAGGAAGGACAGGAAGCCGTATGACATTGACAGGGAGGGTTGAAGATATGGAGTGGGGGTGGAACTGGCATCACAGCAGCTCTCTGCCCATGTGCACAAACTATCTCTTGGTCACACACAGGAATACACACACGCGTACACTCTCTCACACACAAACAAACACACACTTTGTCCCTTCATCCCAGTTGCAGCTGTCAGGGTTTTTTTTAAAATGTAAAAATTAATTCACAATTTTCAGGTCACCATTTTTGAGTTTCCCAACGTTATTTCAATGTCCCTCTGGAAGTCATCACACTACAAGGCCTCGGGGGAATTTCATCAGTTGTGAAGTCCATCAGGCAATTTATGTAGGTTGGGCTACATTATGATACTTGCATATAACAAGATTATCTTTTCCTCTATTTGCAGTGAATCCCTGCTGCTACTACCCTTGTCAGAACAGTGGAGTGTGTGTGAGATATGGCACCGACCGCTACCAATGTGACTGCACCCGCACCGGCTACTATGGAGAAAATTGTGATATTCGTAAGTGAACTCAAGTTTCCATTTCCCTTCTGTGCATCTCCCCTTTTACCACAACACATTGTAGTGACTCAAACTGATAAGGGTTGTATTTAAGTTTATGTCAAAGCGTTTCTTCTTTTTTTAATCTCAGTTTAAATGTTTATACTCATTGTGTCTGTAGCGGAGTTCGGGAGCTGGATTCGTGCAATGCTGAAACCCAGCCAAGACACAGTCCAGTACATCCTCACCCATTTCCACTGGTT
>CABFOQ010019355.1:5932-18464 GCA_900660455.1 Gephyroberyx darwinii
GTCAGGAGTCAGATGTAGATTTATCACGTTATACGTTATACCCTTCTACATCCAACTGGTGCGTAGGAATTGACCAATCAAAGTAGTGTTTGTAGTGAACCAAACATCAATTAAATGACATATTTTTTATATTTTTTAGATAGGCAGGAAAAAAGTCGAGTAAACATCCAGTATTGGCCAAGACCAAAACCAAGTCAAGTCAAAATAAGCGAGAGACCAGACTCAGACCAGACCAGTAATACAGCTCTGTTTTTATTTTTAAATTATTTTTTGAGACAGAACATATATTGAAGAGAAGTTTAATGACTGACTTCCTACAAAGCTTATAAAGTATAGAGGAGCATAAAGCCCATCATCTGTCATTACCTAAAACACAGCAGATGTTGCAGATTTGGGAGAAGACACAGCTCTGGGGGTTGTACGTGCCACATTTGCTAAAGGGAGATTGAAAATAGAAAAATATCATCATTCAACTATTAGCAATGTGAAAGATGCTCAAAAGAAATTCACTTGATATTATTTTGCAGTTCTATCTCTCCTTATTTCCCTCACACATTTTGCTGCATCGAATCATTAAGAAAAACATACCGGGAAAATAAGGTCATCTGATGTGCTGAAACTATCTACTGCGTTGCCTAATGTTAGCTAATGTCAGTTCTGCATTTGCTGTTCTGCATTGAATTTTAATTTTCAGTTGTTCACATGAGAGCTTTAACCTCATGCACATTTCAGAAGGAAGTGACACAAACCTGATGAAAGGGACCCCTTCTGTTAGGTTCACTGACCCGTTTGATACAGCAATACCAAACCTAATGGGGGAAAAACACTTGTCAGCAATGTTCTGCTCGCTGTGCGGTATCGTGTGCTTTACCTTTTCCATGGTGGACTTTTTGAATCAAATTGCATCATCTTTGGGACAATAAATGGTATCATACTTTATGTGTGTTGTACTGTATTGAATAATATCATATCACTTTGATACAAAGCCCTGCAACCACAGAGGGGGACATTGCTCTTCTCTTTTCTGTTGCTGCCCCAGTGCCACTTCCACCCACATCTCGAGAGAGATTTCATGCCAAAAATTGGGTTATGTGGTAATCAGTCTGAAGCTTTAATTTCATCTACTGGGACATTGTCATGTTTTAAAGGGACGGCGCAGAGGGATATACACAACCTAGGTCTCCCACCTGGGAGTTGGCGTGCAGGCATATGGCAGATGTCAGAAAGATTCCCATAAAAGGATGACGAAATGATATGGTAAATATGATACAGTCACAGGTCCACGGTCATGGCCACAAACATGCTCTCATTTGCTAGAGCATCATTGTCAAAAGTGGAACTTGTTGGGACTTTCAACGCAATAATAAGAAATCCTCATTCTTCTTTAGTTAGTCAGCAGTATTGAATATTTGAATCAGTTTTCAAAAGTGGATCTCTTCCAAGCCAACAGATCCCCTTGGCACTGAACTACCTGTCTTATACCAGGGGAAGTCTCTGTAAGCATGAGATTATTTCATATCAACTGGAATTATACGACATAACATTATTGTAGATTATCAGGTTAACACTTTGGTAATAAAGGAGGAGATTAGGTACTCACACAGTCCAAATACCCACAGTGCCAAAGGCACACAGGCAGACAGGAAGCAATGCCCACAGCCACATTATAGTACAGCTCCTGGCTGGTTGACCTGGGGAGGATAGATAACTCACTACAATGACTGAAGAGTTTCACAAACTGTCTGCCTAGGAAAACAGTAACAGGACATCACATCAATTTAACATATAACTTCAGAAGAACAGTGTAGAGAGAGTGTGTGTGAGAGAGAGATTACTCACTTGGCTCTGAGCAATGGTTGGTGGTAGTGTGAGACACAGCTGCTATAGTCCTAACTTTATTCAAAGTGCCTCCTTCCCTGTTCACTCTGCATGAGCGTTACCATAGTGACACTAGTAGAGTATCCTCTGATCATTAAGGACGCTGCCCTTTGTCCTTACATTGCATATTTATTACATTGAGTGATAGGTCAACTCTGCATAACCATAACATAATAACAAATAGGATGCCTGATGTTTGTGTGGGGTGTCAGGTGTCTGGATACTGAGGTAAGGGGAGCAGGAAAATGTGGCAGAGAAAAAGGGTGAGCAATGGCAGGGTGGTGATATTTCCACAAACAATGGAAGAAATAAAGCTCAGTTCATTCAAATCGGATTTTTTAAGGTGCATTGCTAAACTGGAATTTACGGTAACATCACAGTTTCTATTTAGAGGGATAGGTCGGACTTTGAGCAAAAATTGTGATTTACAACCTCTTGCACAAGTTCCTCCCAGTCATATTCAAACAGTGGGTTTCCTCTCTACCACACGTACAGTTGCTGTGGCTGTACACAGTTTACCTTTGCCTTCCCGTTAACTGAAAACAATAAGTCTCTAAATATAAACTCTGCCTCAAGTGAATCCACATTTAGAAACTTTCATTTCACAGGCCATTGCAGTTTAAACTAAAGCGACTAGTTCCCTCTAGATTAGTCACCATAGTCCCGCCTTGGTGTCAAGGGATGATTGCTATATTGATCATAAATGTCAAGTAATAAATGGGTGGATTAATGGTTCCTCTATACACATTATTATCAGCTGGATATAATAAGCAGTTAAGTCATAAAAGAACAACCTTTGCTTCCTGTCAAAAGGGATGGGAACATTACCACTCTGGGATATAATATATCATTGATCATCTCAAGGCTTATGGAGTTATTGGTTATATTTCAGTAAAAATGTCAACATTTTAAACATTTTAGTATGACTTGAAACATCAGAACATATCACATACAATTCATTTTCAATTT
Source organism: Gephyroberyx darwinii (assembly GCA_900660455.1). Classification (NCBI taxonomy): domain Eukaryota; kingdom Metazoa; phylum Chordata; class Actinopteri; order Trachichthyiformes; family Trachichthyidae; genus Gephyroberyx; species Gephyroberyx darwinii. The sequence goes on from CABFOQ010019355.1 coordinate 8,780, forward strand.
CTATTCAAAATTCAGCAGGCAGAAATAAAAGCCACAATAAACCCAAAGTTATGACAGTGATTGTTCTTTATTGAGGTACAGTACCGCGTTCACCATGACCACACACCATAATGAAGTCTCACTTGACTTGTGTGTGTGTGTGTGTTTCTCAGAGCTCAAGCTCAATCTTGACGTCCATTTTAGCCTTGTAAGGCTCCAGCAGGGGGCGCACTTCCTCAGACAGGAACCTCGCCACCTGGAGGAGCAGAGGAGAGTAGCGAGAGGAGTAATAGACCACAGTTAGAAAGAAAGGCCAAGGGAAGGGTCTTAGAGAAAATTGCTTTCGAAGAGGAAGTGCAATTGTATAATAAAGCATATTGGAACAGCGAAGCTAAATAAATGTGCAGCACAAAAAATAATAACAGTGATGTATTGCAGCGGGAACCTGCCCAACTGACATGCTTTAACATGCTTCATAACAAAATCTGAGCCAGGGATGTTCCATGCTGTACCTGTTGGGGTGCACGGCCAATGAAGGTTTTGGGGTCCAGGAGGGCGTCCAGCTGTCCCAGGATGGGGGTGAAGTAGGGGTCAGCCTGGACCCTCAACAGTAGGTCATTATCACCTCCCTCCTGTTTGACCACTGCTGCTGCCTGCTGGGACAGCACACGGATCTTCTCATGGCAGTCCTAATGGAGAGACAGAGTAGAGAGATAGCTAGAGACGGGTAAAATGATGTATATATTAGCCTGTGGAAGAAGTTGTTCGTGTCCACCAGCTACAAACTACAATAGGGTCAGGGTCATCACTCTGACTAGACACCCAGATCTTCTCACAGCAACTCTGGAGAGTGACAAAGGATAAAAAGGAGAGAGGAAACACACGAACAGAAGAATTCAATCCAGGATTAACTGAATGAAATCCATCCAGTGCATGGAAGTCCTCCACCTTGGTTTTGCAGTTCAGCACAGACACGTATGACCACATAGTACTAATAACTCCCTGTACCTGTCTGTTTCCTCCAGCCTTCACCATGGCCATGATAATGTTCTCTGTGGCCATAAAGGGAAGCTCATGGCGGATGTGTCTCTCAATCACTTTGGGGTAGACCACCAGTCCCTCTGTGATGTTCTGGAGGGTAGTGAGGATGATGTCGGCTGTCAGGAAGGACTCAGGCAGGGAAATCCTCCTGTAGATGAGAGAGGTCAGGAATGAAATGAGTCAGGAAAGAGAGGGAAGGAGGCACTGTACCAACCAGAAGCGACTCATAGGCCAGAAGCCCTTGCCTGATTCTGTAACATGTGGCAGCATTGTGTAGCGGTACAACCCCTGAACAGGATGCTAGTCTGTTGAAATGCCTTCCAGACTATTTTTAGGACCATAGTTTTTGAGCTTTTGGCAAGATTCATGCAGAAACTGAATCCCAAATCTCCCAAATTCAATGCAAAATGTCTGGCCACATTGGCAATAGGTTGAACAAGTTGAACCTTTATAATCTTTAATATTCCTGCAGGAATATGCCTATACGTTTCAACCGATGTGGTAATGGAGGATTTTCTTTGAGACCAAAGCAATGATGAGCAGCCCAATTCAAGTGCGACATCTCCTGGCCAAAAGCAACATTGTGACCAATGAGGAGCATATTATTTTGGGAGCATCGTATCTTGAGATTAAATTGACACAACTTTAGCACAATGTTATAGCTATAATATCAGCATACCCTGTCTAAAATGTTGGTATTTAGCTCTGTTAGCAAGTAATACCTCAAAATATTTCCTTCATACCTTTGCAAACTATGACTTTTGCACCGCCTTCCTCTATTTACAGACCATGGATACAGAACAGATAACAGATATCCTGATGTTAGACTGGTGTTCAGGTGTGTGTCTGGTGACCTGTTGGCACTGTCGTCCAGTGTTCTCTCCAGCCACTGGACTGAGGCCGTCTGCAGCGGATCAGACAGTAGCGCCACCAGATGTCGGGCCAAGCTACAGCAACGCTCTGCACGCATGGGGTTTCTCTTGTAGGGCATGGCACTGGAGCCTGGAGGAGGGAAGGTTGAACACAGATGAACATTTACATGCACTAGCTTTGGGAAACAGCTGTTCATGCTAACATATGTAGTGTTAACTGCCCATGAGGAAAATCATTGAAGGCAGCATTGATGGGAAAAAAAGATTTGTAATGTTATTTTACTTCTTTGTTTCATGCAGGGTAACAAAGACAAACATATCAACTTTTACAGACACACATTAGACCACAGGTTCCCATTTGATAGGATTTTATATAAAGGAACCCCATCTGAGAATGTTTTTGTGGCTGGTTATGTTTAAGTGTAGATGTCCATAACTGCACGTGGGGTTCCAAAACTGTGAATGAAATAATAATGAAATTAAACCATTTCTCATTTTGCTGGCGACCTCCTGCAACCCCCTCAAGGACTCCAGGGGGGTGTACAAGATTACACCTGCCATTACAAGAGATTGTGTGTTTGAATAGTTTTTCTAAATACCGTCTGAAAGGAGAATAATGAGTGGATATACCGATCTGCTCTTTCTCAAAGGGCTCCTCAATCTCCTTCAGGTTCGCCAGCAGGCGGATGTCTGTACAGATCTACAGCAGACAGAGCATCAAAGAGAACGGGTTTGGACAAGGCAGTGCAAATGCAATGTTGTACTGCTGTTAGCGTTCAAAAGACAAAAGACAAATTCAGCACAAGTTAGGAGAAATGTGACAGTGATTTAGTTGTTCTTCTAAGAAAGGTTTTTTAAATAACTGTGCAGCAGATTTCCATGTTACACAGATATTCCATATATACCAGTTAACTGTATATAACTGTATCTCACCTTAATCAAATATCAAACACCATATAAATAAGGCAGGTTTATCACAAGACTGTGCCCATTTCCATTAAACACCACTAGATGGAAACATTTCTCCACACATGTCCAGGTTCTGCAGCTCACCTTATGGACAGTAGCTCCCAGACTGGCCAGGGGGGACAGAGAGTCAATGTCCACCTTACGACTGTATGTCTGTCCTGTCACCAGGTAGGCTCTGGGTAGGATGGGAAGGGCATATTAAGACACATGGGTGACAGGGCTGTGGACATCATGACATCTTGTAATGGTGATTATTGTCTCATAAATAATTGTGATGAACGATTCAATTGTCTCCAGGCTTTTAGGCAGCTTGATCTGAATTTAATCTAATTTGCAAAAATATTTGCAAGTTATTACGGAGGAGGAAAACTGTAGTCTACATAACCTGTTTCATGGCAAAGAATTTGGTGGCGGCACTGAACTCTTGACCTGATATCTAGGATATTTATTTTATTTCATCTCCATGCCCATTAGTCTTATAAATTGCTGACATTTCATCAATTATCAATAAAGGACAGTTCAAGTTGAAATGAATGATCACGAAGGCTGGAACTGAAAATCTCTTCATTTTTTTAGTACAGAACTCACTTTTTGAAGCCAGCCATGTCCGTCACCATTCTGTCAAGTTCTTCCACCTAGTGGACAAACATGAGAATGATGGTTTACACAACTGAATCCATCACAAAACATCTCCTTGCCCTGGTAAATGAATAATCCATCAGCACTCTCATCATCGGCTGTGCGCACCTTATCATGGTCCCCCTGGAAGAGCTGCAGGAAGCTGGCCTGTGTGCCAGTGGTCCCCTTGACCCCCCGGAAACGCAGGTCATCACGGGCTCGCTGGAGGTTCCTCATGTCCATGGCAAGGTCCTGCAGCCACAGACAGGCCCGCTTCCCTACTGTAGTCAACTGGGCTGGTCTGGAGGGACAGAGAGAAGGAAATGGGATATACAGTGTGTTGCTTGTAGACTTTTGATCGCCACTGTATGTTCTTCATCTAAAGCACAAAAATGAGGAAAAAGGCTAGAACACCACACAGAGATAAAGCTCCAAGGCAAAGTGAAGAAATAAAAAGACAATGGAGAATACAATGCATCTGAGTGGTGCTGCTCTAGTCACTCACTGATAATGTGTGAAGCCAAGAGTGGGCAGATCAGCGTTCTTCTCAGCAAAGTTTGCCAGTCTGTCAATCACTCTGGCCAGCTGTGGGAATACAAAGAAAGGATGTTATCATTGTATTACTACACAACAGACCTACATTTGTGTCATGTGGGTTCAGTCAGTGAACTCTCAGATACTGAAACTCAGAGGTAGAAGATTACATTATTCCTTCCTTGCTTCCTTAAGAGGCCTCTGCGGTCATCTTGCTAGCTCTGTCATTCTTTGGCCACATATCTTAAGATTTGTTTATTTTTTCAATTGTTTTAAAGTGTATTTTTATATTCCTTTGTTGCCTTGCAAAGTGCTTTGTGACAAATATGTTTTGCACACTTTATAAATAAATCTGAGTTGATTTGATTATGTCTACACTGTTGTGTCTCTACACAGCTGAGGACCACAGATATTTCCACTGATTTTACATATGCACAACTGCACACACGAGCATGCGAACAGCTGAGCCTCACCTTGGGCAACAGGATGTCAAATCCATCACGCAGCATAATCAGATCCTGAGGAAGAAAAACAAAACAACAAATTATAACACATGAACATTTTTTAAGAAAAGCCAGTGCCTAATAACAAATACAACACATATCGCTCTCTAGAACAGGGATGGGCAACCATGTGCCACGGAGGGCCAAGAGTCTGCAGGTTTTCATTTCAACCAAACACCACAGCAGGTTATTTCCCTGATTAGTTCCTCCTCGCTGGCTGAAGGTGTGTTAACCAGTGAACTCACCTGCTGTAGCGTTTGGTTGAAATGAAAACCTGCAGACTCTTGGCCCTCTGTGGTGTTTGGTTGAAACTGTATATGGTTGCCCATCCCTGCTCTGGAATAAAGGGTAATGTCAACCAGGAAGTAAGATTGACTATGACTTCTTTATTGTCTTTTTACTTAAAAACTAAGCATGTAATCCCAAAACAATATTATCTCTTTTAATAAGCAATCAGCCAGTGATCTTAGATCAGCTCTACTGCTTTGAGAAGCTCCTCAAATCCAGGACAAGGTGGAGGAATAATACTGGATTATCAATAATATAATCCAGAAGTGAGAGGATTAGGATCTATATAGTTAATCGTTATTACAGTATTGTCTCCCACGTAGCAAGAGGTGGCTCCGAGGTGGATGATGGGAGCGGCAGTGGGGCAGCAGTGTGCGAAGGTGTGGACGTGGGCCATGACGTCGTGCCTCAGCTTACGTTCCTCCTCAACCGCCATGGCGAAGTCAATGTCTTCCGCATGGCTCTCCATTTCTAAAATCTGGGCATCAGTAACGGGAAGACCCAGAGCCTGATGAGAGGAATGAGGAAGAGAGGAAACGAGAGAGGGGGAGAGAGGAGGATTAGACAACGTTCCAATGTTAATAACACTCCATTCTAAGATTATTGTATTGTACTGAAATGAAACTGCCTGGATTATAAAAAAAAGATCAGTGAAATAATTGTTGGTATCCTTTGTTGTTCAGCTGGTTTAAATAAATGGTATTAAAATGAAGGTCAATAAGGGCAAAATATCCACGTTAGATGACAAAAAAATGTTTTAAGAGAATGGATGCCAATTGATTGATTTCCTTAAAGATGAACACAGATACAGAACACTCTTTGAAGGCCGACAGAAGGCCAAGAACCTGCTGGTCGTCTTCCATTAGTTATCCATTCTGTCTTCTCTAGTCTTGTCTGTAGATTCAAGTGTTTTTATCTGGATAGAACAATCATGTGGCCGGCCTACAGAATGAGTTAGTTGAGAAATTTGGCCCAAACCTTGCAAACGCCTATCTCTTTAATTATGACAAGAACACACAGTTCAAGGCCCATCAACTTGTAGTCTGGCCTATGCAAAGTGAAAAGTGTACTCAACTCAATTATGGAATATTTGTTTGTGCCAAAGCTCCACAAAGTCTATGTGTCTTAGCTGAGCACAGAAACTTAACTGTGCATCCATCAAGTTGGGCGAGTAGAGAGAACCAGTATAGTAAAATACAAACTCTCGGGGGGCAGTTTCCTATTACTGTGACATTCACTATGCTATTTTAAACACACAAACCCTGCCCTAGCAGTGTCAGCAGCAGGCCTAAATCTCCACAGAGACACTGTAGCTAAGCTAACTCCCCAAAGAACATGTCTAACAAGTCATATGAGGTGATGCATGTGAGAGAGGGTCTGATATCAATTAGCCCCAACCTCCTGACCTCTTTAATGTGGGAAGTGTGGGAGTCACTCAGACAAATGCAGGACGATAAACTGGCTAACAAACTTGAGAAGGAAGAAGTGCAGAATTAACTTAGATGCGCACAGGTAAAACAACATCAATTTGTCCTTTCAGATAAAAATCCCATTTTCACAAGACCTTTCCACTGCCCTGACCCGCAGCCTAAACTATGGTGCAATCCCTTGCGGAGTAATCTCTCTCTAATAGTGAATGAAACACTGAACTCAATGGAGAAAGATTCCAAAGTAAAGCAATCTGCCTTTCTTCTTGTCTGCTCATGTTAGTGTTTTGCCTGTTGAAAACATCTGCGACTGCAAGCCTGATATATCATTGCATAGCCTAGAAATGTTGCAGGATCTGGAGTTAACTAGTGCTGCTTATTCGTGGGGTCCTCCCTTAAAACTATATTTAGAGCAGGGGACGTGATATGGCTCTCTCAAGGTCACAAACTTCTATCCTTAAGATTTGTAAAGCATGGTGAAGGATGTGCATGTAAATAAAATAACTGCAAGGGCTGTGCAGCTACAATGTGTCAAACCTTCTCGGCTTTGGCGAGATAGATCCACAGCTTTCTCCAGGTTGTGAATTTCTTCCTGTCACTGAAGTTGTAAGCCATTTCCTTGCTGGCATATCTTGACACCAGCGGGGACCGATACTTCATAAACTCATCAGATCCTTCCATGTCAGCAAGATGCGGAGGACAACACAAGAAAATAGAAGTCTACCCTATACCTTCCCCCGAACCACACTGCCTTGGCCATTAGCACTAGCAAGTTCTCGTGGCCATTGTGTCCATCTTTGCGACACATCAGGTCGTCGTACGGCATGAGGTCTAATCCCGGCATTTACAACGGTTTACGGCAGCGGTCTAATAAGTAATTTTAGCTGCGAAATAGCGTATTATTACCTCTCTCTTCAGCTCTTGGTTAAAAGCGACTGCGACACTAAAGTGTTCAAATAACGTTCCGACTAGAAAATCATGTCAGAACTGAACAATATTGAAATATAGTTATCCCCTTCTTTCAGGTGCAAGTGTCGTTTTTTCCTGTCACGCGTGATGTCGCCTTATAACACACATCATTAACCTGCCACTGAGCCGTTATGAGCTGTGCCTTGCGGTGCTTTGTATCGCTTGTAAGCAAGGCATGACATGACATAACCATGATGAATACTTGAGACATTATTCACGTTAACGCGACGGTGCCTTCAGTGCCATTAGGTAACAGAATCTCTCACACTACGTGTTTCTATTTTATAGGACCTCTTATGTAACCTATAGCTGCATGTGTTATTTCAATATTTATTTATTTTTTAAATCATGCGATACACACGTAGGGTCTCCTCCCCTTGCATGTCTGCAGGGCATCATATAAATAGAGTGTGTGTGTGTGTGTGTGTGTGCATGCAGCAGCTGGGGAATACTAGCAGCTGTAAACAGGGAACAGGGTGCACTCTCCCTGTCCCTGTCCCTCTCTTTCTCTCTCTCTCTCTCTCTCTCTGGATCTGTCTGTCTGTCTGTCTGTCCTCTAGCTGCAGCCTGCATGCCACAGTGCTGTGTGATAGGAGTGTGGGAGGAACAGCTTCCCCTGTTTTGCCTCAAAATGACGAGACACCTTCCTGGAGCTGCTGCAGGGGTGGTATTGACTTCCCATCTTTGCATTGCACAATCTTTCCTCTCTGCTTGGACAGACAAATAAACGAGAGACACAAGAGGGGTACTGGAAGACGAGAAGGGCAGGGAAGATATAGAGAAAAGGACAGAAAAGAGCCATAGTGGGGAGGGGGGTTAGATAAGGGGATAGAAAAAAGGAGGAGAGGTTGAGTGGCAGAGGAGGTACAAAGAGAGGGAGAAAGAGAGACACACACAGGGGGAGAGAGAGGGAGAGGGAGGCAGACACAGCGAATAGAAGATAGAGTGTGTTATGTACTGCAGTAGAATGAGGGTGAGAGTGAGAGAGAGAGCCAAGAGGAAGCATTTGAACTGCCAGCCTTTCGCAAATCACTCCGGATCCATCGCCTCGCAGCCCATTTTCTGAAGAGTGAAGGAGAAGAGGAAAGCACCGTGGAGACGAGAAGGAGAAGGCGGAGGGGGGCTGAGGAGGAGGAAGCCAGAGGTTCTACACACAAGATGGCTGCTGTGTCCTCTGCCTCTGAGACTGGTAAGTGGGTTTTCGCCCTCCATCATACGACTCACCACAGGTCCTCATCACCATTCGTTGCCTCCATGCTTTAAACTCTCTCAACCATTTCATGTTGGACCATAAACACCCACAATACAGGAAACTGTTTCTTGAGTCCACTTCCTGTGTTTAGCAGCTCACTTGGAAAGTCACAGCAGTAGTGAGTCACGGGGGTAAATCAATAAACTATTGTCTTCTCCTCGTATTCTCTCCTCTCGTCATCCTCCCAGAACAGGCATCTGTCCTCTTGCCATCTTCTCAAATTACATTCTGTCATTGTGCCATCCTATTAAAACTTCCTTTTCCTTTCCTTTTGACATCCAGTCAAGAGTACATAATATTCTGTCCTCAAGCCATCCTCTCTGGAAGGAGTCCAAGGTTCCTCCTCTCTGACCTGATTTTTCCAAAGTGCAGAGGATGAACGTAAAGAAAGGGCAGAGGGACAGAGGAAAAGAAGCAGGAGGCAAGCTGAGAGGGGGCAAGGGAAGGTGGCAAGGAAGAGAGGATGAGCGCAGGAATGTAAGAGAAGGTAAGGAAAAGAGGAAAGGTATAAGAAGGCAAGGACATCGGGTGCACAGGGAGAGAGAAAGCAGAGAAAGTGAGGACAGAAATAAAGGAGGGCGGGTGGACGCATAGGAGTGAGGGAGATATGTTGCAGTGGAAAGAATAAGAAAGTTTATCGTTCTAAACATTGCCTCTTCCCAAATGTCGCATGGGGACGAGCCTGTAGCTCTCCTGCAAAGCCTTCACAGAAAGAATAAGAGTTCAAAATATTTCCCACTCAGTACTAAGTGCTGTGGTCCAGACATCAGGATTATCCTAATGTGATAAAGTCAATTGAATCAATGTTAATGGATGCATCCAGAAAGCTTGAGAGCAAGGCTACATTAAGTCCAGGGGGGAACCACAAATAAAATCAGCAAACCCAGCCATTAAGAGCAGAGCTTAAGAAAAGGAACCGCATTCGCATCTGTTCTGATTCACGCTCGTTGTTTCCTGACAGGGGACCCCAGGGGCCGCCACCCACCTGAGCGCAGACTGCTGCTCTTGGGGGGGCCGCAGTCCGGGAAGACCTCCTCCGCCAACACCATCCTGGGGGACGAGGTCTTCGAGGTCGGGACAGAGACTACTCACAGCAACGTGGGCCAGACGGAGATCTACGGCAGACGTGTCACGGTGGTAGACACACCGCAGTGGGCTATCCCCGGCGACCCAGAGGACGACACTGAAGCTGACGACAACGATAATGCCGTTGCTGAGTCGGATGCCCCGCCG
>CABFOQ010019355.1:19937-40272 GCA_900660455.1 Gephyroberyx darwinii
ACACCCCAGGGTGGGACTGGTTCTCTGTGAGACGAACCCCGAAACGGATCCGCCAGGAGTCGCAGCGCGGCGCGGCCCTCCTCCGACCCGGACCCCACACTCTGCTGCTGGTCCTCCCCGTCGTCTCGTCCCTCACCGCCAGGAAGAGGCGAACCCTTCTGGCTCACATTGAGACTCTGTTTGGCGATAACGCTTGTCTCCATACCATGGTGCTGTTCAGCTGTGGTGATTGGCTAGGTCGCACGCCTATCGAGGAGCATATTCTTAGAGGCGGGCGGGAGCTGCACAGACTGCTGGAGTACTGTGGGAACTATTACCACGTCCTGGACAGCAAGACCCCTGGCAAGGACAGGAGCATCTCAGACCTTCTGGATAAGATCGAGGAGATGATCAGGGAGAACGGTGACGAGGCCTTCCTCCCTATACAGAGCGAGTGGTGTAAGTCTTGGTCTTTATTCTTTAAATTTGACATGTATTACAAGTTGAATAGTGTTCAAAATCTCCTTTTCCTTGTGTTGTAGTTGCCACACACACCATACACTGCAACTACAACACACCACATCAAGTTTCCTACTTCCACATCAAGTTCCCTACTTATTGATTTGCTCCACTGTCTGATACTCATATTTCATTATCAACAGTTCATATAATGACATAGTTCAGACGAGGCCTAATCTAATTGTGTTGTATTTGACAGTGAGCGAGGAGAGCTCTCAATCTTCTGACAACACCGAACCCGAGGATGATTGTAGAGGGTGTCAGCTCCAGTGACGGGATGGCAATGAAGTGAAAGTGGAATCCTGCTTTTTATCCCCGCCCTCAGTCTTCAATAGGCCCACACTTCACCTCATATAACTTAAACCTCATCTAGACATCTCTCCCACTCTCCAACTCCGTGTTAGGGAAAGTTGAGAGAAAACAACGGGTTTGGAACAAAAGATGAAAAGCTCTGTGTTAGAATTGAAAAGACCAAACTCACAGATCACTGAGCAAAGCCTGACTTGGACTGAGAGCGCACCCTAGTACAACGAACAGCCTCATCATGTTCTAAATGTTCTCCTCAGACCAAGAGGAGTTCCTTTGGTTTGGAAGGTAAATATTTGGGTTCCCCCAGAGACCAGAGCTCGATCCTTGTTCATGGCAGAGACATCGACTGCTGCTAAAGAGACCCTGCTTTAACACCTCAGAGTTAGACTGAAGAGTCATTGTAATTCTATGTTCACACCGCACTGATGAGCTGATGTGCTTTGTATTACAAGTTGAAAGTGCAGTGACTCTGACAGCACTGTGATGCAGTCTGCACTGGCATGATGCATCATGTCCCTTTGCTTTCACTTGAAGCCATAATGCAGAAGGGAATTGCAGAAGGAGACAATATTATCACGACCAGTCAGATATGGGAGTATGAGTCATGTCCACAGCATGTTTGTGACATTATGTCTGTGAAAGACTGCGCAAATCAGAGGCAAACGTCAAAAAGTTGCACTACAACTTTTTGATTTAACACTATTGTCTTCTCCTGCTAGGCCACATGTCCCCTCTAACTCCGATCAGTTTGAATCAATAGGGCGCAAAAGAAAATGGCTACAGTGAAAGCAACCCAGCTGACATGCTGTACATTCACTCAGCCAACATAACAAAAGATAATGATGCATACCGGACTGCTTACACACCACTGTACCTGTGAGGAGCTCTTTCTGTTCATTGTACACTCCATAAAAGTACACCATGACAAAATATGTGAACACAAAACAACACATCAAACATCTGGTAACATTATGATCTTCTGCATTAGTGATAATGAAATTGTTTTTGTCTTCATTAGTATTTGATTCGTCCCTGCTCAGGGATTCTGGCAAATTTGCAGAAATGCTGATTAGTGCGAACTGCAGGCATGAGTCACGTATTCATTGGAATTTAAGTTACTGGAAGGATTTACTTTGATTCGCTTGGCTCAAAAGATAGTCGGTGTTTGCACTTTTGGTGTGAACATTTGGTTCCATTGTGCAAGATATAATCAATCCAGCCCATAAAATTAATTGAATCTATTTGAAGTAGTAATTATAATATTTCAGCCCAGCTCTGGCACATCGTCCATGTTCAAGAAATGTAAAGAAAAGCTTTCATTTGAACTGTGTGCAGTCTGAGCTTAGACTGGCACTGCATTGTTCTGTTTTGTGGTCATGCATCCAGTGCAGTTATCAAAGAGGTAGATTCAGCAATGTGCCTCAGCATCAAAGTGAGACTGGGAGTAAGGCGCTGCAGCAGGGCAGCGTCCTATAGGCTACATCGAGCTGTCGCATGCTACAGAAACAAGAGATAACCTCATGAATCGTTCTAGCTCAAAGACTTACTACCTGTTACCTTTTTATACCTTTTTCCATTGTGACATCAGCTCCTTACATCAAAGTGATGTTTTGAAAAAAAAAGAACATTTTCAACCTCCAGAGGCATGTTGACACCAAGCGCATGCACGAGTGCCTATAAAGTTGTTGGCAACCTCACTTTTTTTCTCAGAATCTTGCTAGACCAGGTCACCTTGAATTTCTGGTATGACATCAAATCCCTCTACCTGTATAACTGCAAAAAAAGAAAAGCAAAAAGTGAAGAAGAAAATTCAAGCCCAGTACTGTTCACATAGGCACACTACAATTCAAAGGAATATACTGTACGTGACCAATAGCACTGCCATGTGTCAAACGGAGAGAAAAACACTCATATTACAAAAGATATAGCGCATAAAAGAAACCCTGGCACTGCTTCCTCAATGCTTTCCTGACTCTGTGCATCATCTAGTGATGTAGGCTACCGCAGCACTTAGTGTAACAAGCATGACTTCAGAATTTGGTATGAGGATGTTTCAAACGTTCATTTGGAGTCTTGAGTTAAACTTAAAGTCCGCTCCACTTGTGAATACATTGTATAAGCCATGTATATTTACAGTGTAAAATATGTTACATTGTATTATCAAAGCATTTTGCACTGTGTAAGTTTACTGTAGCCAAAGTGATGTTACTTCCTGTGTGTGGTCCTAAATGGTGATTGCATCATTAGTAAAACAACTTTGTTCATCCTCAGACAGCTACAATAAAAGATATGGATATATTGTTGTCTATTCTTGGTGTTCATCTTATTATTTATTTGTTTTTTAGTTGTTCTCATTGATAGACTGCAATGCCACCCTGGATGATGCAAGTAGGCTGACATAGACTAGTTTAACAAAATACCATATAGGAGTGATTTTGCAGCATCGTCACTAGGTGGTACTGCACCATCACTTAGAGCTTTTAGTTTGGACCCATGGAGTAACTGCAGTAACTGCAAGTGTCGTCAAACTGAGAACAATGATCAAAACAACAACGTGAAGGAATGCTTCTTGGGTATTTTGTACTGTCCACTAGTGCTCTTTGGGAAGGAATTATTAAAAGAGTATTGGGGAGTGAAAAAAAATGCAAAAATTCAATGTACTCACATGGGCTGTGCTATGAAATCTACATGGGACAGAGCATACATACAGTAAGGACTACCAGCCTGATGTGAGTTATTTAAAATATATATATATATATATATAAAAGTACTGTGAAAATCCATTTGCTGTTTATATGTCTTGGTGTTGGTGTATTTTGCCTGTTTTTATTTTTAATTTTTAATTTAATTTAATTTTTTATTATTTAATTTATTTTTTTATTTTAGTATTTAGTATTCTTTACAGAAGCCCGCATCCTGTTGTCTCAAAGGGTCCTGTCTTGATAGCAGGGTGGAATGTGAACCTTCATGGATGGCATTCACATTACATTAACAATTTAGGGACATGTGACATGTGATCTGCTTCACAGATTACAATATGATCCATTGGTGGTATTATTTGTATTTTAAATGGGTTTATAAGTATGAAACATGGTGTTCTGCGCTGCCTAGATTCCATTTTTGCAAAATCAGGTGCACTTTCAGATGTGGTGGTCCAGGTAGGTAATTGTTTTCAAGAGGCAGCATTTTTCCCGTTTTAAGCGCCTCTGCACCATTCTGGTTTTGTCACACCTCCAAATACAGATTTCCCCTCAACTACCTGGACAAAAGCCTGGACCAATTACAGTGTGCACCTTTAGGGCCAGTTGTAGGTTGAATGCACATAGTTGCTATTGACATTATTCAAGCCTTGCCTGGGTCAGCGCTCTCTCTCTCTCTCTCTCTCTCTCTCCTATTCTCTCTCACTCACACACACAAGGGCAACTACAATTTGGCAAATGTCAGCATAAAATGAACAGCAGAGAAAATAAATAGTTTGGGGTTCATCCAAAAATGAAGCCACTTGGACTGGGAAATGGCGTCTGTACTTTCACATGACAGTCATTTGATCGAACACTCGTGTACCTACAGCACGCCGCTGGTCAGGCTGGTTCCATTATCCTGACAGTTCGCTCTAAGAGACTCCACAGAGAAGAGTATAACAGACAGCTCATAGTAATGCATTACAGGACTAGAGACGAAAGGCTGCTCTCTTTGTGGCTCTACGTTGCAGTCTTAAATTGAGGCTGAAAACAGTCTGAAAAGGTCAAGGAAGTTGTATTTTAAATTTTGTTTCAAACCCACATTAGTCGCCACTGACTTGGGTCAAACTGACTGGCAAGTACACATTATCTGTACTGCAGTTTATCATTGGACCTAACGTCAATGCTTCATCTCATACCAAAGTTGGCCCTGCAAATTGAGGGACAATGAAATTCCTTAAATTAATAAATACATTTTGCATGTCAAGAAATAAACCTGAAATAAATCATGCTTAACGTTTCCATTGTCACCTTTGATATTAAGCGAGATGTTCCTGTCAGGTACCGACATGACACTGATCTTCACACTGCCTTACCTCCCGTCTCCTATCTTTGAAAGAACTCAAATCTCTTCTACTTCTCTGGTTTTAGTCATTCTGGTATTTCACTTCTGTACCATTGAGATATTCCCAATTGCTTCCTGTCACTATATTGATGCTGCCTTTAAGAATGAGACAAAATTAATTCTGGATGGTCTTAACTCTTTATTAAAAGATTAATCAGGATGTGAAGAGATTACACTATTACACATATACAGCTTCATAATACAATATACAATAATCTACTACAATGTTACAGCAGTCCATGGTTTTAAGAACAGCAACATATTTTAAGGAAAACACCAGTTCATACTGAATGGAAAATACTTGTAGGTTCATATAGTACTACTCTACAAGTAAACAAAATATTAAATACCTTACTGTTTATATCTATTGAAAAAGGAGAGATATTCAGGCAGAGACAAATATCAGTTTTGCTGATTTTGGGCATCTCAGACATACATTGTGATATTAGAGTACACAATGAATCCAATAATTGTTTGGGTGAACAAAAACCTTTTGAGCCCATTTCCTAAATCTTTCCACTTTCAGGAAACCACAAACACCTCATCGATCTTGTCATTCTTAGGCCTGACCACTAGAGGTCAGCGCCAAGGCCTTTCTTGATCCTGGCCAGGCAAACTTCCTCCATCAGCTCTTTGAGGTACTGGATCTCTCTGGCCATGGATTCAGCCTTCTCAGTCAGCTCTATGTTCCGCCTTTCTAACCCAGTGTACTCTGCGTGGAGTGTGTCGTGTTCAGCCCTCTTCTTCTGCCGGTAACGAGTGGCGGCTGTCTTGTTCTGCTCCATCTTCTTCATCTTCTTATCCCTTGGAGCTTTCAAAGCCATCCTTTCTTCTCCTGCTGCACCCCTGGGGGACTTGACTTTGACACCATTGGTACTGGGAGAGGGTGTAGTGGGTCTGGATTTGGGGTCAGGGTAGGGTCTGCTCCTGGGAGACTTTGAAGGGGTAGAGGCAGGAGATGGGGAGGAATGGAGGATCTCTGGTGTTGTGGTTACAGTGGTGGTGGTGACCCCGACTTCTTCTTTGGGGGCCAAGAGGAGGACGATCCGGGTGGGTGTAAGAGACAGGACAATCCTAGGGATCGGGGGCACCACAGCAGCTACCACTGGCTTCACTTCACACTCTAAGACATCCACCTCACTGCCCAGGTCTAGGGTGTAGGCAGGAGAGGGAGGGGCAGGGGACACAGGCTCAGATTTAATCTCCAGCTCCTCTTGGGGTTCTGGGACACATGGAGGAGGGGAGGGAACTTCCTGCCTGTCAACTTGGGACACTGGCTCAGCAGATGGGATGAGAGAGACATCTGTAGAGGCAGTGGAAAGGGTAGCGGTAGATATACTTGGAAGAGAAGGAGTAGGAAGACTTGAGAGTGCAGGAGATGGTAGGGTGGGGAGGGGGAAGGAGTCGAGGTCCATGGGGCAGTCCAAGGAGGCAAGCAGGTCGTCTGGAGAGCTAGGAGACTCCTCCTCAGAACTGCAGGAGCCAATCAGAGAGTCCAGGTCAAACTCGCTCAGGTCCATTCTCTCGGTCATCCAGTCCAGGTCACCAAACGAATTCCCTGTAGAGGCAAATAGGGTTCTATATTTAAAGGAACTGTCAAATTGTCCTCAGTTATATTGGTGTGATGGTCAATACAAAGGAACAGTGTTTGTATCTAATGTTTACTGCCGTGTAAAGAAGGAGTAAACCTTTAAATATGGCATGGCAGGGAACAGCATTTTAAAACGTTAAGATTGTTTCATGATCATTAGTAAACATCCATCTAAACAGTCATCACCTTTGATGTCATCTGCAACTGTTTGGGTGCGTCGCAGCTGGTCAGGGTGGGCCAACCAGGGGAGGGAGAGCAGATCCGACTCAGTTCCCGCTTTGTCCCCGTGGAGGAGCGGGGCTGGTGGTGAGGGAGGAGGGGAGTAGAAGGGAGGAGGAGAGGAGGAAGTGGAGGTTGATGAAGAGGAGAGGGGTGACGAATCTCCCTCCAAACCGGAGCTTCCTCCTCCCTTGTGGTGTTCTTCTTGGTCAGGGTGGAAATGCAGGGAGCCCATGGGGTCAGCCATGGGAGAGGAAGGCCCCCAGAGTAGGGCCTCCATGTCTTCCAGGCCAAACTGTGAGTTTGTCATCATCATGGTCATAATGGCTGTTGTTGGTCACAAATCGGGTGCGCGACGATAATAGGAAGGCGTCGGATTCTTTTATGCTGTCGACTGCAGCAGAGTTGAGATTTCCCAAAAAGGACCTGAGGGAGATGGCAAAACACAAGGGACACATGATAAGATCTTTGTAGTAAAATTTTAAACCCAAAATCCTGTTTGAAAAAAAAAAAAAAAACATTACTGAATGTAAGTTTGCATAATTTCTACTGAAAGGATTACATCCTCTGAGAGCCATCTAACTGTAATTAAAGTGTTGTGTAGTAAAGCTAAGCATGTCAGGAGAAAACAACGGATATCAGAGGCAGGTGCTTTTGCATGTTTTAGTGCAACACTGCCCCCATTACTGCAATGAACCTGCCTCATACCACGTGTTTTAACCACGCCTAGAGTCTTGTGACTGACGTCAATGCCTGTCTGTTTCCAAGGCAACTGGGGGAGAAAGTCCCATAACCCCCCCTCCCTTTCTCACACACTTTTGTCCTCAATCCCGCCTACACAAAGCAGCCATTTTGACACTAAAGGGGAAATGAACCATTTGCTGAATGCCACGTTGGCACAACAATTCAAGATAAAAACATTGAAATTGGACGAAAATGTAGCCAAGTTATCCGTGACGAAATAACTGATACGATACAACGAGACATATAGCGCTAAGTGTAACATTTCCTGTTGTCACGTGTTATGTCATCCTGGTTTGATAACGTCATTAAAAACCGCCAGCCAGTCTATTAAACAACCATTTATTCAGTTAATATAAAGGTAAAATGATTATAATTAAGTCCAGAAATTTCGTGAATGTGGTTAGAGTTCGAGGTAGACTGGTAAGGCGCGCGTGGTCTCTGTAGGCCCGACAGCTGTTAATGAATTTAATTTTTATAAAAGTTATACTTACGTCATTTTTCTGAATAAGAACTGATTCAGTGCACTGGCTGGATGCACTGTTGGGTTGGCTGCTGCTGGATCGCTGCACACGTTTACGCTTCCATTTCGCCCAAAAGAGCGCTGTCGTTTAATGATGATCTGCTTTGTTGATCCTTGGAAAGGAAAATGGCGTAGACAAGGGTGCGGTGCTAATATGGAGCTCACGCGAGGACCTAGAGTATCCTTCCGCATCACCCATGTTTATATCACTGCGCCAACGTTTGCATTCCATGCATAGCCCATGGCATAAAAAAATCGCGACTACGTGCTACGTCTTAGTGATACATAAAACAAAAACTGAGATCATGCGGAAATTATTTTTAGTAAAACATAAATGTTTATTTATTTGATGCCATTCCATTCAATAGACCTTTTCGTAATAATAACCACAATGTCAATAATAACTCAATCAGACATTACAATTCAATTTAAAAAAGTGTTTATTACACAGATTTTTGGTAAAGAAAGAATACCTGCATATTTTAAATGCATATTAAAATATTATAAAACATTCACCTCTCTCCCTCTTTCTTTCTCACTCACTCTCACACAAACACACCAAGGTCTTAGAATCAACTGAACATTTCCCACATATGATTCAATTCATCTAGTGCTTCCTGCAGACTTTGAGCCAGAAGACAAACTCTGCTTGAAAACCTGCTCTCAGTCGACTTCTTCATCTTCTGACCATCTTTCTCGGTAAAATACAGATCCATCTCCTTAGCAAAAGCCTGGAGCAGTCTTTCTGATGACACAGATTTCCCCAGTACATTGTACATGTCATCCCTGAACACAGACTGTGCCAGTTCAGCCATCCTCAGTGCATCAGGCTGGGCTCCTGCCCTCTGTAACCTGGCAAGGTCATGCCTCCTCAGCTCATCCATCCCCGAGTGGATAAACACCAGACAATGTTCCAGATCAACAATACTGGCCTTGTAGTCTTGTACTATCTTTTCAACCCTCTTCCTATCCACACTCTTCTTGTTGGTAATAGCTGCGTGGGCGCCCATGCCCCCAGCGGACGCCACCATACCAGCACCAATTGCGGTAGCAACCAGAGAGACCCCCATGGTCACAGGAGCCAAGGCAATACCCACCACTGCTGCCACCCCTCCCACAGCACCTGTGGTGCCTCCAGCAATGCCCATGGTTTTGGACTTCCTCTGCGCCTTGTCCAGGCTGTTGCAGAAGCTGGTGAGCTCAGAGATGTGGCCCCGCAGGATGTCGTTGCGTTTGATCATGAGCAGGTTGAAGAGACGCAGGGCCTTTTTCACACACATGGCTCTGTGGTTGAATTCTCTGTATGGAGAAAATGACAGGACAGATTGAACAAACATAATTCATGCCATACAGTTCTATGTTAGTTGCTGAATAGTTTTGTACACTAACTTCCACTTTATGGTGGCACCGAGTCTAATGAGTCTGTGACACAGAGCTGGTAGGAGATTTATGATTTATAAGGTGTTATGCCAAAGGTTGGGTTGTAAACATACATGGGTTGCCACTATAGATGTTCCACATCATACATCTTTCCTGCATCTACTCTGTAACAGTACTGCACCAGCAGCTGCAGCCTATTCACTCTCAAATATTGTAAAGGAGAAACAGAAAAGTAATGTTGCTGAAATGACATATAGCCAGTTCTCTCTTTACTGCATGTGTCAATGGCACTTTCATCACAGTTACATCAGTATGTTCACTGGTTTGCCCATTCTTACCTGGTTTCATTCACTATACTGAGGCCATATAGTGATGGAGCCATGTTATTAGAATCTGCAGCAATTAAAGCAGAGAAAAGAGTTAGATAATATACAGGTTGGTTATGTGCTGTGTCACTGAGAGCACTATTTTTTGTGCAAATTTGTATTGGCACTGATTATTTTGTACATTTTCACACTGAATTCAGTCAGATGATTTGTGGGTTGCAGTAGTTTATAGAGGAAGACAATGACACCAAAAAAGATGTGAAATATGCACTTTTTAGATGTTTATTTCTTAATGGACATCTGTGGTAGAATTGCAGAAGAGAAAGTGCACTGAAAGCTTTGTTTTCACTTAGAGTATGAAACCCTAGCAGCTAGAACTATATGCAATCCGAAGTCAGTCAAACAAAGATTGCATGTTTGATTACTTCCTTCTATAAAGTATTACACCCCACAACAGATCTGACCAAATTCAATGTGGAAAAATATCACTCAGGACTGTACAACACAGTCCAACAAAACACAACACAGAACTAGTATTCCATAGACATTTCATACTCACATCTCACTGTGTTCAGCCATCCCAACAAGTTATTTATGTCCTAAGGAAGCAGATTATTTTATTATTAAAACTTGTTGCAGAGGGAGAACATAGATTTTACTTCAATGGTTTCTACTTGATAGCACATTCAATTCTTGAGCTGTGTTTTAATCAGTGTGTTGATTTACAATTTGTCTCAAATAAAATGTGAAATAACTGATATCCTGGGCCAGTAAGAGAGAAAATAATTCTCACACCAAAATAAAAATATGCAATAAATGATCATTTCATTTTACTGAAATATTGTTTGCAGGTGGGAGGGGGTAGGGCACATATAGGGTTAGGGTTAGAGGGAGGTGCAGCAAAGTGGAACCAATCAATACAATATAACCCAATCCATTTGACAGGTTAAGTCCAGGCCTTACCTCTGTGTCATCTATGGTAGGCTGATTTGGAGGGAAGTAACCGTTCTGGTAGCGTAGTCCAGTGTGAGGCAGTGTGTGGCTCCTTGGTGTCTTGTAGTTTTTGTACCCAGAGTTGTACACACTCTCTGATGGTCTGAACTGAAACGAGAAAAAAATCCAAAACAGTTTCGAATGAGATAATTGTATCAACCAACCAACATGTTACGTTACAGCATAGGTGTGTGTGTGTGTATGTTTCTACTTGATAGCACATTTATTTTACATTTAAAATTACTTTTACAAGATTTAGTTAGTTTGTTTGCACATGTGTGTTGTGCACATGTATGTGGTCTCTCTCACCATCCCATCATTGTTTTCCCCTGGCAGAACCTCCAGGTAGACGCAATCCCCTATCTCAGTGTAGAGTGAGTCTGTCCTGAGAGGATGCGATAGGGACGATCTTTTTATGGGTGGAGGTGGAGGGGTGAACGAGGGTGGGGGTGGTTGTTGCGGTCGTGGTGGTGCACTGTTGTTTCTTTCACTGAAGGGCTGCTACAGACAAACACAAACAATTTGTTATTCAACACTATTACATAGGGATACAACCGCTATTCTTCAGAGGTTACTCTAACCAAAGTATCTACTAATGGTCGATGAAGAACAGAGCATGCACAGTAAATTGATGCCATAAGGTACAATCACTAAATGTGTATATTTTTGTGTCTTTCTTTCATCATGATGGCCACCAGTGCATTCATTTCGCCTTGTAAAATATATGCAGGATTTTCATATCACAGGGATTGCTTACTGTACATCATTTCAAATACTTCAAATACATTGAAAAAACATCTTGCTCATTGCTGTCTGGGTAATCTAAATATTAGGAAATGACCATGGCCAAGTCTGTTTGGAACAGAATTATTTTTTGTTTACCGGCATGATTTCGTAATGACCATTTTATTTTCAAGTTTCAAGTTTATTGTCACATACTAGATAACAACGCAACATCATTACCAGTAGTGAAATTCTTGTCCTCCGGGTCAACTCAACTTTACACAGTAAAATGCAGTAAAATGCAGGAATGACAGAATAATAATCTAATGTTCTGATGCTTTGGCAGAGTTTTGCACTTTTAAACTGTTGTGAATATTGAGTCAAAGCAATCACAAAAAACTGCAATATCGTAGGCATGTGATAGGTATTTGAATGCAACGCCTTTTACAAGTTCTTAACATTATTGCTCATGCCTGTAATGCGTAAGTAAACACTTTGCATGACTTGTGATTTTATGTGTGAGAGGAAAAGGCTTCACCTCCTTGCTCAGCACGCCATTCTGCCAATCATAATGAGGCTGCAGGGTGGAGGAGCTGGAGCTGGAAATGGACAACCCCTGGTAATTTTGGTAATTACTTGAGGTCTCAGGAGGAATAGGAGGGGCTCTTCTGTCGTCATACACAGGAATGCGCTCATCATTACCCTGAAATGTCAGTTAGTGGAGATGCTGAATGACATGAGCAGTAGACGCTAAAACATATTTCAATAAAGCAAAATATATATTCTAAATATTGAACAATGATTGAACTAAAATAGATGTGAATGAGCTACAGATAAAGCTTCTCAGGGAATGGAACAGATTAGATTATATATATATATATATATATATATACAATGATTCAAGTTCACTCTTGTATTGCTTCACCATGGCAGCACAATGATAAACTAAATCTCTAATCTCATCGGAGCAGAACACTTCCTTGTCTCTTTTTAGACATCACCACGCCAAAATCGATGCATCATCTTGACTGGAATGCGTTAAATGAAGTTCAACAGCATGAGACCTGTAGGCATTTTATTTTCCGTGAGAGCAGCATGATATGGGTCTTTTGTTGCTCTTTTGGCTCTTGTCCAAGCACAGTTCATTACCGTTCAGCTCTCACCTGTAGAGACGAGGTTTCATACACCCAGGGCGTGTGGGAAAGGGTGTGTGTTAAGGACAGTCCCGGTCGAGGCGGGCGTGGTGGAACTGCAGGTCTATCATTATCTGTGGCCTGATAAACATTAAAGAAGCACAACATGATGGTTGCTTGATGAAGCTGAGTATGATTGAAATCTATTCATATAAACCTTTTTTTATGTATTTTAAACATCAGCTTTTCCAGAGAACGTTTCTTGAGCATTCATGTTCTCTCAGCGCCTGATCTTTGCTTTTATTTGATTGTTAAAGCTCCTGTAAACTATTTTAAAAGTGCTCTACAAATGAAATTCATTATTATTAGTAGTAGAAGCAGTACTCATTCACTCTTCCTGCCCATACGTGACAGTCCTCCACACTACTAACATTCATAAACCTAGAGGGACACAGGTTGCTAACCCGAGCTCCAAACTAAATGCTAAATAAAATTCATTCTGGTTTCACAGAAAATAAGTAAATTATCAGTAAATCCTCAATACACAATGCATGACTTTCAGTTCATGACTTACCATTGCACCTGGGGTCCTGTCATCGTAAGTCTCATTGAGGTTCAGCATTTTGGAAAGAACTGGTGACTCTGGGGGTTGTGGGATGGGGCGAAAGGATGATGGAAGACTCCCCTCAGTGGAGTCCTGTCAGTACAAAGAAAACAAAGATTTAAAAAAATTTGGAACATTTAGATCTGGAAAATCCACATTAATATTTGGATGGATAGACTCTGTTAGGCTCTGCTGTTGTGTAGCTCTCCATTGCTATACAAAGTTGCAACGTTTTTAATTGACCATAGAAATGAATACACTTCAGACCTGCCTCAGAGAAGTCTCGGACAACAATGCATGATGTCAGGGGTCCTGTTGTACAAGAAGTGAAAATGTGAAATATACCAGCCCTTACTTGAGGTTTTAGTCCCATATCAGGAAGCGTTCTCTCATACTCTGAGGAGGCGTAATAGTGGGGGGGGGGACGGGGTCGCTCAGGCCGAGGAGGAGGAACAGGAGATGGCTCACCATTGAAAGCCATAGACTAGAGGACGAATGAAAAAGAAGAGAGTTTGTCCAACAAATTTTGCTACCTGAAATTCATTAGTCAATATTTCAAAAACACATGATTCTTTTCCTGAAAATATTACTATTTGTGATGCAATGGTGTAAGATGACACATCATTTTAATAATAACCCATAATGTGCTTTATGTTCAAGCCAGCAATCATTTATTAAGAGTGGATAGATATTGTCAAATACAGGATCTCTCCTGCTAAAATGAAACGCTTCATTTCATCTACAATAATATGATTATGTACCTTCACAGTTAGTTCAGTATTTGAATTGAAACTATCATGGCTTCCATCTCTACAAGAGGTCACTCCCTTGTTCTTTGGTGGAACGGGAGGACGACGGACAGGACGAGGCGTCTTATAATCTGCTGGGTACGCGTTATGTTTGGATGTCTGATGAAAAAATACAAAGTTATAAAGTTACATTATCAAAGTTACAAAACCCTGTTGATTAAAGGAACAAAAGCCAATACTTGTGTTAGCCACAATAAAATAAAAGAAGGATAAGCAGGTAGACGTTAAATTTGCAAGAAAAAAGTAGGTACAAGGAAACAGAAGGCATAATAAAATGCTTGACTGACCGTGGCATCGATTGCACTGCTACTGTTGTGTACAGGGTGGACCATACTGG
Source organism: Gephyroberyx darwinii (assembly GCA_900660455.1). Taxonomy (NCBI): domain Eukaryota; kingdom Metazoa; phylum Chordata; class Actinopteri; order Trachichthyiformes; family Trachichthyidae; genus Gephyroberyx; species Gephyroberyx darwinii. Next base: position 34,210 of record CABFOQ010019355.1, read on the forward strand.
GGGTGCTACACGGGGCTTCTGGTTGTGATTTAGACCTGGGAAGAGGTTTAGGTTTGACCCCAGCCACTGATTGGCTTCGACCCACAAGATCAGGCTGGAAAAGAAGAAAAAATGAATTAAAATGTCTTATAATGCATGAGAAGTATTTTTAAAGCAATCAAAACTGGATTTATGTATATCACCCTCCATGACACGAGAGCGCAATAACTGTAATAGGAAAATAAAGAGAAAAATCAATATCAGAATGTACCTAAGATGCCCATTTGGCCTGAACTGGTGAGCTACTGTTAAATAACTCACCAAGATAACACCTAAAATAGAAGCAGAGATAAACCCAAAATCCTCCACCCATTTCTTGTTGTTTTTTCTTTGTCGTTTGTCAAAACAAAGTCATGTAAGATGCGAGAAACTTTTGTTTTAATAAATATTTACCGTTGCTATGTCTGGGTCTTGGTAGGCGGGCTCTGCCGAGGGGGAAGGGACGTCACAGGAGCCAGTAGTGCTGGACTTCACCAGGTACTTTGTTCTGGGGGGTTTGGCTGGCTGAAAAGCAAATGTTTTGTTTGTTTGTGGTTTTGCAGAATTCAACCAAACCCTGTTTCAAAACAAGAGCAGTGTGAAATAAAATAAATAAATAATACAGTTGAGGACCACAAAGGGCATTTTACTCCCCACATTTTAGGAGCCCTCCCTCAACTTGGGGACCCTGGGTAATCAGTACCCCAATTCCCCCCACTACAGCACACCAGTGCACACAGTATCTGTGTGTGTGTGTGTGTTGACAAGGGTCAATGGAGAACTAATAGAGAACTATTGGCCATGTTCAGAATCAGATCCTCACACACTGTTTCCCTGAGAAAAAATGTAAATCATGTTTTTCTGATGGGTTGTTGTTGAGAGAAATCAGATTCTTACTGTGACAAGATATCAAAATGCTCAAATTTAAGTGTACATTGTTTCATTATTGACCAAAACACACTTTACGTAATATAACTTTTCGAGGAAATGCAAGGAGGCTCTACCAGTTATAAAAGCCATTTGAGCTTCCTGACAGGAAAGACACAGGAAACACACGCACCAGTAAATCCACCCCAGTTGAATTCATCTAGTTTTTACATGCAACCTTTGATCTGATTATTAAGGTAGGGACGTAAGCAGTAGCTGGACTGGTGACTTGGTTTTGGAATTTCAACTATGTTTTTAACATGTTTTAAGCATGCCGTGTGCTGCTGCGTTCACGTGGTAATATCACAGGTTGAGGCAGTTGCATGTCTCGCTCCTCCTCCTCAGGTATTCTGATTATGCAAGTTTGTCTGTCATAAGCAGGTGTGCATATCAGATGCGCAGGTGCAAGTTTCATTGCTGTGGCCCAAGTCTCATTAGTCAAAGCTTGTTCTGTGTAACTGCGTAAGATACAGAGGTTCAGACTCTTATTTATTTCATGACACTAAAGTGGTCATCTCATTCTGTTCAATGAAATGTTAATGCTTAGAAGTCACATACGAGGTATTTCACTTTGTATTTCACAATCTCTAAAATAGACTGATGGATGGAGGACACATTGGGTGAAGCTGATACTATGTGAGTAGATAAAGTCTCCAAATCTCAACCTGCGGACATGAAGAGTCATGAAGCCATGAAGCCTTTAGGCCTAGCTATTTGTCTATTCATGTACATTGAAAAAATCTGATCTTGGGTCTTACCGCCATGTTCCGGTCCAGAGGCTGTTGTTATCCTTCCTCTCAATTTCACTATTCCCTTTGATCTCTGATTGTCTAGCCTCTTAAAAACCAAAAAAATACATGAAAAAAAAACCACCCAAAAAAGTTTCCGCCCATGCGTTTACATGTCTGTATTTGTGTTAGGGCACATATGAAGTGTGCACCTCTGGTTCCCTCTGTGCCATCCAGTCTTCTAAGAGGCCAGGCAGGTGTGTGGTTTCCCTGCTGCTTGAACAGAAGAACAATGAGGGTGGATCCTTTTTTTTTCACAACTTGATATACGTAGACAGGCAAGCGCAGAAGCAGACAAACACATGTCCACACCAACGCACTCAGACACACACACACACATAGTTGCTCCACTGCACAATTTGTGGATGTTTCCTCATTCTTAGGCATTAGCTAGAATATTATTATATTATTATTGTGGCAGAGTCGGAGGAGGTGGAGGGTGTGGATGAGGCCAGTGCTGGATCCAGGGAGAGTCAGTGACTCAACTCTCTCCTGGATCCAGTTTAGTTATTTATTTATGTTAACAAATCATAACATTAGCTAAAGATTTTGAGAAGAGAGAGCTATGCTATTTTTTGAATTCCCCCTCAGTCATTCCTTGGACGTATTCCTGCCATCATGACACCTTTATGTAAGCTGAGACACACCTGTTGCACTTAGGTTCAGGTTTGCTAACATTGATTTGCCTTTGATACTAAGAATGTTTTCACGGCAGCCCTAAGAGGCCATGCAGTATTATTATTTTGGGTTTTGTTTTCTCGTGATCACAAGATAACTTTTAGCCTAGGCTACAATCACATTGCCATTGCCTCTACGGACTTCCGTACATTGTGGACTGACTGATAGCTGCTACTTGTGATGGATGAGCGCATTAAATTTTACTTTGACCACGGATTGACTCATGCAGAAATTGTATTATGTTTATCAATAATTGACAACTTCCAAATTAATGTACGACACTTGAAAAGGAGGCTGTCGCATTTGACCTGGAGCAGATGGTCAATTTCATAGCCAGCCAACTAGGTACATGTCTCACCGCCGCTAATGGTCACTGCTTTGGTTGCTTGCAGTAGCGTTCAACTGAATGACGTCACCTGTCTTGTTTATCTCGTGATCATGAGAAAATAACTTTTGTTATCTCGTGATCACGAGATAAATAAGTCACGAGAAAACGGAACCCAAAATAATAATATTGCATGGCCTCTTAGGGCTTCCGTATGTTTTGACTCTCAACAGCAAAAGAAATATGACTAAACTACATATTTAAATGTATATATGTGATACATTTTTGAATTTCCCTTTGATTTGATTTCCACTGAATTATATTTTCATCATTTCATCTTCATGTTAAATGTTGACAGAGAACTTGAAAAGCTTCTGGAAGGTGTATGTGCATGCCTTTCTATATGTCATTGTTTGTTTTTTGTTTCCTATAGCCTGTTCAACAGGTCAAGTGAGCCTCGGTTTTGCAATCTTGTCTGAGACGTTGGTCGTGTTTCGTCATGGATCTTTCTCTCGAAGTGCAACTTTTGTTGAATGGTGGTTTGCATGAGTCAATATGAATTCGTAGTATTGCTTAGATGTCACTCATACTATCAATAGACAATTCAGTGGTTGAGTGGTTGACAAGTCATTCCAGCTCATCCCATGGCTATTTTTACAGTTTGAAAAAAACAAGCAGTTCTCCAATGACAAAGCAAAATTTGAACAGCTTGAAAGGTCAAGACACAACAACATCCTGGGCCGGATAGATCCTATATATGGCACCAGGCTAGCACCTGGGGGCACCCGCCCACTTGCCTGTCTGAGAGGGGCACCAAAGCATCCGATTTATCAGCGCTATTAAAAAAATAAAAAAGTAACTTAACTGGCGGGGGCACAAAGATTAGAACCAATCATAATAAAATAAAGGTTTCGTAGCCAAAAAGTGTAGAATTATGATTGGTGTATTGATCGTGGTAGGTGGGCTCATATGGGTACAAACCTGGTACAGGATCAGTGTTTTCAACCTCCAAGACAAATTCATACATACCAACATAAATAAATAAATAAGTCCTGATCCCCATAGTTACACAGTGACTCAGGTCCAGGTCCAGGTCCAGGTCCAGGTCCAGGTCCAGGTCCAGGTCCAGGGCCAGGGCCAGGAGGCTAGTGAACAGTAACCCGACTATGAGCCTTGCTGACTTCGACGACTTAATACATTGTTGGGGTTTTCATTTGCCAAGTTTTTCTACTTGACCTGGTTCCATGCAGTTTGTGATGCCTGTAATGGAGGGCAGTTCAAGTAGACCCAGCCATTCACAAACTTGCTTTTCTAATATGCATTGTAATACCTTAGGCCTACATAGGGGGGCATTCCCACTGTCACCGTGTCTATTAGTGTTTTGGCGTTTCATCTCTCTATTGTGTGATTTAGCGCTGCCCGTGCTGAAATAGTACTGAACTACACACTGCACACAGAAAATTATTTTAAATGTAGCCTATCACTGTGCAGTTTCTCACAACTCCCCTAATACCTAGGGTGTTTGACATAGCCTACAATGTCACCTACAACTTAGATCTCTGTGTATGATATTTGTTTGTCGTAGGACTATTCTGTTGCAGTTAGGCATTTAATACAGGCCTATGTGAATCTTTGGTTTACACACTATAGTATTATTTCATATGTGATGTCTTAAATCTGTCTATGATGTGTGTACTGTAGAGCCTAGTAGTTTGGCATTCAGTACAGACCCATGTAAATCTATGTTCTTTAGTACATTTCATATATGGCGTGACATTTTATTTAGGTGTACATTTGTGCCAAAGGGGCACTTGAGGTGTGGACACCCAGGGGCACCACAGAGTGTTAATCCAGGTTTGACAACATCTGTATGGTTATTGAAGCGTAAGTATGCTTTCTATTGTGTGAAACTTTTATCAACTCAGTTTTCAAACATTGCCACAATGCAAGTATGTGTCCTATCACTTTGTGGTCATGCATTACAACTCGTGACCCTTATGAGACCCTACGCACTCGTTTAGAATTTCAGGTGATGGCCTCTTTATTCGACCAATCAGCGTGTCTTGTTCGAGATTTTTCTCCAATCACGGAGGCCACGAGCGGAGAAAACCGAGTAAATTCGGGAAGTGCCGAAGCGTATTTACGGATGTGCTTGATGTTAGTGCGTCAGTTTGAAACGCTGGTCTGCGGGTTGCACGCTCATTTAACAAGAAAAAGACTACGATAATACACAATTACTGGTAGAGCAGAAAATGGCACGACTTCAAATATTTTATATGATTGTGGCGCTGTTGATAACACACAGTGCTGCCATCATAAGGTAAGTATTGTTTTGTCGGCTGATTTGCAACTTCTAATGGTACATTTCAACCAATATGCAATTTTTAGACGAGGATTGATATTTCCGGGGGCGCGTCAACTTTTGTGTAATGTCTTTTTTTCATGTTTTTACCTTGTGCTTTTATTTACCGGAAGATTTATAATTAAACGCACCTGCTTCCACTTCATGTGAGGATAATGTTGGCGTATCAGGCGCCGTGAAATAACTCTTGACACCCGTGCAGTTCTAATTACATGTGCATAGCCCTACATATAATAAAGTTTGCAGCTATGAAGTGTGCTAGGAAGCGGCGCGCAGCCTCTTCTTCTTTTGCGCTGCAACGTCCTGTAACGTTACCTCCCAGTCTTTTTGTAAGTCATTCAATATTTCCACCGCAGAGTTCCCCTTCATAAAACGAGGACCGTACGCCGCCTGATAAGCGACAACGGGATGTCTCTGGAGCAGCTTCGGGCCTTTGCTAAGACCGCTGCCGCTCCAGACGCCGCGCTGTCCCCAGTAGCATCTTCAAACGTGCCCGTGGAGAGACTGACCAACTTTATGGATGTAGGTATACGTGGTGATCACCAGGCAATAACGTCCCTGTCTGGTCATTTCTAGTATGCCTATAATTCACTTCAGTAAGCAGGGAGCATAATGGTTTCTGTTCATCCGTTTGTCCACTCAGGCTCAGTACTTTGGGCTGATCAGCATTGGCACCCCTCCCCAAGACTTCACTGTGCTGTTTGACACCGGCTCTTCCAACCTCTGGGTCCCCTCCATCCACTGCTCCTTCCTGGATGTGGCCTGCTGTGAGTTTGTTTTTGGAGAACGTGTGTGTGGGTGTGTAGGTGTGTGTGTGTGCATGCATGCTGCCTTTGCTTTTTCATGTGAGTTTGTCCACTTTTTCTAATGGCAGCAGGGTCAGGTACATGCTGTGTGACCAATTCGCTGAATTCATTGTGGGTGGGCGACACATGGCTGAACAGTTTTCTGGTAGTGTGTGAAGG
>CABFOQ010019355.1:40292-52454 GCA_900660455.1 Gephyroberyx darwinii
TGACACCGGCTCTTCCAACCTCTGGGTCCCCTCCATCCACTGCTCCTTCCTGGATGTGGCCTGCTGTGAGTTTGTTTTTGGAGAACGTGTGTGTGGGTGTGTAGGTGTGTAGGTGTGTGTGTGTGTGTGTGTGTGTGTCCAAAACGCCACAGTCTTTAGTCTTTCACAATATGCATTCAGCTTCTGCACCTTCATCAGCACGATGTTTCTGTAGCCATTTATGGCTGTTTTTGATTCCCCAAGTGTCATTGCCATTAGATGTTTTGTTCTCTTATCCAGAGCAATTCATACTAATGCAAACAGAAGAACAAGTCAGCATTCGTGCATACAATTAAGGCCAGTGTGTGGTTTTACTTCCTACCTCCTGGGTAATTATTACATATGTGCAAGACAAAGGCCAAACCCTTAAGTCATTTTTCTGTGGCCCCAGAACTAATTGCAGTCACACTGCAGTCACATGCCATGTAATTGAAGAACAAATGCTGAACTGTATCCATCTTCAGGCATTATTGATAGGCAGCTTTGCTAGCAGTAGTGTCTATGGAAATAAATACTGTGACCAACAGTATAAGAAACTAATGCATTATGTCAAAATTTCCCATCAATATTACTATGAACATCCTGGTGTATCATGGCTGCTGTTCAGCCCATGAAATGTATACGTGTTCATTTTTCCTCAGTGCAGTAACTTGAACTCTGCACTCTGCTCAGGGCTTCATCGTCGTTACAACTCTAAGAAGTCCAGCACCTACGTGAAGAACGGCACAGAGTTCTCCATCCGGTATGGTAGAGGCAGCTTGTCTGGCTTCATCAGTGGGGACACTGTCTCTGTGAGTCTGAGAAACTCACATGACCCTTTGTTTAACTGCATTCCACTCTTTTGGTGGGCAAATAGGCAGCATTTGGTAGCCACTTTACCACAGTGGACATCACCATCCATTGTCTATTCATCTTCGCCTTTCTTTCTTCTCCCCTCCCTTCCCCTCTCCTTCAGATGGCAAGCCTGCCAATCCCTGGCCAGCAGTTTGGTGAGGCAGTGAAACAGCCTGGCATCACATTTGCTGTGGCTCGCTTCGATGGCGTCTTGGGCATGGCCTACCCCTCCATATCTGTAGCGAACGTTACCCCAGTGTTTGATACAGCCATGGCTGCCAAGCTCCTGCCCCACAACATCTTCTCTTTCTACCTAAGCAGGTTAGTGACAGATGAGATGGAAGGAAGGCTCTTAGCTCTTAGAGAAGCTAATGTTGTATTCAGTCAAATGAAAAGCCTGAGCACTGAATAACATTCACAAAAGGTCTCTAATTGTCTTTGGAATATCATGTTGACTAACTCTCAGGATTACAGCTGGCTGTGGTGGTTTGATTCTTGGCAAGGAGACTTGTGGTTTGTGTTATCAAACTTTGTCTCCGCTTCTTTGTTTCTTTCACTGGTGCACTAAACCACTGTCATGTGACCAGCAGCACGACTACGTTATTAAAGGCACCATCTAACATCCCTACACTCCTAATTGGTGAAGTTCGATGTGAAACAAGGGCTTGTTGAGTAACCTATGCAATGTGTTGAACGATTATCTTTTCGTGTGTGTGTGTGTCTGTGTGTGTGTGGTCTCTGATGTTGAACTTGATTCTGCAACTTTTGTGTTTTAACTAATCAGTTGTAACACAAGTTGACACTATTCTTGGGAGGTCTAGTTTACTTTTACACAGTGAATCATGCTTCTCTCCATTCTTTCCCCTCTCTCCTGTCCTTCAGAGACCCGTCTGCAGCGGTGGGAGGAGAGCTGATGTTGGGTGGGACCGACACCCAGTACTACACCGGAGACCTGCATTACGCCAATGTCACACGCAAGGCCTACTGGCAGATTGAGATGAGTGGGTGAGAAAGTATCTTGTGTGGCTCTACTCTAATGAGGAACTAGAACAATGTAGAGTTGATGACACCTTCTCAGTTCATTTTTTTGTCATGGGGATTTTTTTTTTTGAGTGAGTGAAGTCATTGTAGCTTTTTAAATGCACAAGGAAGGGACATTTTTGTCATATTTATAGTATAATTACCCTCAGTTGAGGTGAGGTAGTATGAGACGGTGCATTCCCAATAGGAAGCAGCAGCACAAGACACTAAAATGGGGAAGCATATCCAGGAAACAACCAGCACGCTCTGTGACATGTCAGTGTAACTTCTGTGCTGGCTCTCCATACATTTTAAATTAACTTGAGCATAACTTCTGTCCCTTCATGTGTTTCCCCTGTTTGAGTGTCCTGCACTAGGCACCATTTTTGCCAACGGTAAACAAAGGCGGAAAGAGAATTTCCACTGGCAATGGCTTCAGTCCAACGCTGATCCCTGATATATTCGTCCAATCCCCACAACCCTAGTATGTCTCTAACCATTCACACAACACAATCAACAAGTCTCCCTAAGTCCATTCATTTCCTATAGAGCTGAGCGACCAGGGAAACGGTTAACAAGCTTGTTGGCCGCTGCTGAACTTTTCACGCTCATTGGTCGTCAATAGACAACCAGATTCTCAAGTTCAAGTCATTTATTGTCAAATGTGCAGCATCACTTACAGTCATACTGTACAATGAAATGTTTTGGACGAGGCACGTTCCAACATGGTAGGTACACATAAATCACACATCTAGTATATAAAAAAAGAATAAAATAAAACTAGCAATAAAACAGATTAAGGGCTAAACTAGAATAGAAAGAGAATGTATGGATATGAAAAGATTTCTGGTCAGTCTTGTTTCTCTACTGATGTGATTTTGTTTCATGAACAATAGTTCGTCTGGCAACTGCAAAATGGACAAGGAGTTGATTAGATGTTCCCAGTTCGCTACAACTTTTATCTGAAAGACTACAGGAGTAAACGTCTTAAAAAGGACACTTGGAGAACGCTTGCATCCATCGTAGAGGTCGTTGGAAACTCAAGAAAACCTATCCTATTCCTGTTATTTTTGATTAATGCTTCCCAATTAGCACTTGCTAGGTAGCTATACTAACTCAAAACAATGTAGCATTATGAAACATTACACTCTGAGCGTCTCGCACCACCAGTCAACTTAATGCATCCTTCTGGCACTGTGCTGTGTGATGGAAATTAACTGTCTCCCTGTCTTCCCTTTTCCCCCACAGAGTTGAAGTGGGCAACCAGCTGACTCTATGCAAAGGCGGTTGCCAGGCAATTGTTGACACGGGAACATCTCTAATCATAGGTCCTGTGCAGGAGATCAGAGCGCTGCAAAAAGCCATCGGAGCCCTACCGCTGCTCATGGGAGAGGTGGAGTCATGACTATACCGCTGTCACTGTAGAGTACATCATTAGAGCGCTGCACGAAGCCACCTGAGAGCTGCTTCTTGTTAAAGACAAGATATGGACGATGCTTCAACCTATGTGTTGTAGATGTGACTTCTGATACTTTATCGTAGCTTGTACGTGGCTCAACAGGATCAGTTTTTGAGAAGCACAATGTCCAGGGTTCAGAGTTAGGGGTTCATTCCTCACTAGGGCTACCCATGCTAAAAATATATGCACTCATGGTGAGGTGTGTTAGATAAAAGCATCCACTGGCATTCCTACACTTTAACTCACACTGTTGTCAATGAAGCATGTATTGGAATAACAATGTTTGATTTTTGGTTTTGCCTTTGAGAGATAATTTCAACTCTTTCTTCTCCCTCCTAGTACATGATTGACTGTAAGAAGATTCCAACTCTTCCTGTTGTCTCCTTCAACATAGGAGGAAAGATGTTTAACCTGACTGGAGCTGACTATGTCATGAAGGTAGATAAACGTATAGTCAAGAGTATAGAGCATTCAGACACGTGACATTCACTTGAATCTGCTCAATGCAGAGCATTAAAGGGAACCTCCAACCTGGGATATCATCAGTCTGTGTTGTAATTTACTTCGTTGGTGTACCCACTTCTACTGCAGTTGGCAATTTCCTGTTTCCCAGAATTACTTTCACTCAAGATGCAACATGTCTTGTGGCTGTGTGTATGGTCCATTGATAGTTTGTGTCGGTGGAGAAATTGGTATTTCTGCCTCTTCTAAAATGGATTTCTCCCTGTGTTGTTGTTGAACGTCGGCACAAAGTGGTGGGTCTAGAAAGAAGCTGTTGCTCTTTGATTCTGAGGGACGCCAAAACCTGACATTGACTGTTGATTTAGATAGCTGAACTTTTTTCTGCTATTAAACTCCATTATAGTAGTGCTGCAAATATCTCAATGTGATGTCACTGTCTACATTCGGACAGTTTTTCTTGGACTTGCTAAGTAGTTTTGTTTTTGCAAAATTGACTTCTGGTGATCTTGCAGCATCATCACATTCAAGTACTGTATGTGCTTTTGTTGAAACTGAGACGTAAGTGTTGCATTTAACTTCACACTTTGCTGTCATGCAGGAGTCTCAGATGGGTGTATCAATCTGTCTGTCAGGCTTCATGGCCATGGATATCCCACCTCCTGCAGGACCCCTATGGATCCTCGGAGATGTGTTCATCAGGAAGTACTACACTGTGTTCGACAGGGATGCTGATCGTGTGGGGTTTGCACCTGCAAAGTAGAGATGGGAAGCCTAGAGTTACTGAAAATCTTGGTCGTATGAAGTTGCGACCACTTCTCTTTTCTGGCGGTAGTTTGAGCTGAAAGACCAGGCCAAGCAGTTAAATTTCCATCTCGTTTTGCAACATTCATTTCCTGTAGTTAAAAAGCATTTGTATGTATGTTTATGTGAGTGTTTTCTTTCTAGGCTAGTGCTGCCTAGTTAGCTGCCAAACAATGTCTCAAAATATCTTATTCTCACACTGAAGTATAGATGCATTTCACCATAGAATTTCTTTTTCTTTTTTTAAAGGGACAACTTCACTCAGCTCCTTGCTCTTGTCTGTTTAGCTGCTTTTGATTTCTCATTACAAATTTCATGGCAGGACTGAATCAAAACTATGCATTTCAATATTTTTGCTATGCAATTATATTTTTTTCAATTTTTTCTTTTTTTAACTTTAGAAACTAATTGGGGATGTGTTGAAAGAATTTAAGTGAGTTGTTTGTAGTTTTTTTCATTTTGATAATATTTCAGTTGCATTCCTAGCAACAGAAACATATTTCCATTTTATAATAACAAACCAAATGTCAATACATTTCTTTTGTACACTGAAGGTACCACAGGTATTATTTTTTTTTAACAGTGTGAATTTCATTAACTAGCCTCTGAAGGACAAGGGTATAAAACCTAAGAACAAATTAAATAAACCTTTGATGTGAAATGATTATTTCTCTCACTGAGACTGTTTACTACATGACATATTTCTAGTATGAGGGAATTGTACATTGTTTATTTGGCTCTCTTAAACTGAATGCCCTACTGGCATGTTTTTCTTGGGTGTATTGATGAGAAATCAGAAGACATGACCAGAGAGACTGCCTGCTGTAACGTTTATTGGAGTATACAAAGTGCTGTGTACCATTCAATTCCAGTGCTGAACTGATGATTCACCATGATTTAAAAAAAACAAAAACAGCATGCAAGTAAGCACGTGGCTAGTCTGAACTACACAAGGTAGAGGTAGTTTTCTACTTTTGGGTTTTGTTTTTAAACTTTTTTTAGAACGATGGACATTACAAATGTGGCACAGTGAACCTCCCCTCACTACAGCACAGAAATATTTGTAGCATAAGCCAGGTCTGCAAGCAAAGGAAGACTTAATATGCACACAGACATCCTCTAGCTCTATTAAGACCCATTGCGGATTGATTGAGATACATCAATATTTAAGTATCGTACATCCAGAACAAAGCACTTAAGCACACAAAGTGGCATTTTACACTTATTGAATCATTGCGAACATAAATACTCTTTTTGGTTACAAATTTACAATAAATATAAAAATACTAACCTGTTTCTCCATTTTTCAATTGTTTATTTTTAACTGCACTACTGAACCATGAACAGAAAAGAAAACATGTACACAACCAAACAGTGAAGTGGGGAACGAAATAAATACCTGCTCTATATCTCTTCACTTCCCTGTTGTAAGGCTATTATGTGAGACCAAAAGAGCCAAATGATTCTGATGGAAAGGATTTGTGTAATCATTTGCTCTGAGGTGAACTCTAGACTTGACAGTCTCACTTTGCCTGTTGTCATCCAGAAAGCAATGACAGCCAAGAGACATGACGTGGGAATATGGATGGACAAGGCCAGGCAGTTGACCTCACCCTGCTAAATCGGGTCGCTACTTGATCAAGCCTCAGAGTAGCAGTGCTGATCTTATCCAGGAACCATTGCTATCAAAGCTTCTGTTATGGGTATAATTGAGAATCACTGTCCAGATCCCCCTTCAGACCATGATTTGCAAATAAGCAAATTTACGAATACAGACCTGACAGCCAAAAACAGGCAGCTAGCACCGATCATCGCTAGAGCTCATAGAACTTGAATTGAGCTGTGCCAGTACTGACCTACAATGTTCTGACGTGTGACCTCACCTGGTACTGCTCTAATCTGTCTGGCTACCTACCAAGACAGACTAGGCCAGATTAGCACCTCTAAATCAATCAGCATTGACCATGGACGTGCTTTAAAACACACACTATAGAGCTAACAGGCTACATGCTCACTGAAATCAGGCCAGAAGCTGACTGCTGAGTTAATACTGAGACTATCGAGCCAGATGACACATCAAAACACAAAACCTCCTCCCCCAACAGTGTGATGGTAGTGGATTTCTGATAAATAATGCAAAAGGGAAAGTATCTGAGAAACGACGTTTGCTTGTTCTCTCCAGCCAGACACTCTCTTGCTACAAACATCCTGACCGAGCCCAAGCTCATTTAAGCAAACCCATACATACTAAAATCTATTGGTAGGACAGAATATGGGGGGGAAATCCACTAAGCTTACTAGAGGAAAGGTCAGCAGCTAAAGGATCTAAATTGGATTCCAGATCCAGAAAGTAAAAGGTCAACTCATCACCATTTTTGTTATAAAGCTATAGAACGCTTAACATCTTGACACTGCAAAATAACCCTGGGTAGAGGCTGCCCTGGTTAGGTAATACACTAAGTCTCTGAATCCATATCTGACCTGCATGCCAACCAACAAATGTGAGACTGGAGAAGGCATTTCCTTTTCCTAACAGTGAAGAGCAGCTTTGTATTGGATTCATTTTGCAACCGAGCATTCAAACAGTCACAAGGTTTTTTTTCAGTTCACACCAAGCATCATTCCATCAGAAAACCATGGTGGGGTTGTAACGTCTGCGACATTTTATGAATCTGCAACATAATGTAGATTTTTGCATGATAGCAGGATGTATATTTAAAGATTTCATATCAGATTCAGAAAAGGGAATTTTCCTGTCTCAATCTTTAAAAAGTAAGTCTAATATTTTAAGCACACATCTTGAACACAGTGATTATTTTCATTTCTTAGTTTAAAAAATAGATTGCAAATTGAACTGAATAGCCCGGCACTGAGAAAAGTGGGGGTTTTAATTAAAAGATGATTATGAATGGAGCATGTACCGAGTCAGGTTCTCTCTTTAACTCAAGAATGCCGAGTCCTTCGGGCTGATCAACAATTTATTAGCTTTTGGGTTGGCATACACACAGTCAGCATTACAGTCTAATCCTTGACAGACTGCTAGCAATAAGCACTAGGCAGAGGAACCCATCCCATCTCTATATGGGGTTAACATCATAATACCTTGTACTGCATCAGACATGGCTGCCCAGCTGAAATGCTCCAAGCAATAACCCTAGGGTCACCAAGGACATTCAATTTAAAATAGATCCCCATTTCCAGTCAGGCATAATTTAGCATTATACATCTTAACTCAAATTCTGTATCACCTCCTTCCATGTTCCTAAGTCAATCAATGTAGAATTCATCAATCCATCTCAGTGCACTAGGCCCTATGAACAGTATGCCTTCTGTTTCTCCATTAACACAATGGCTTTTGTGAGAACCATGAAAACTGCAATGGACCTTGCATCTGAGATTGAAATTATATTTGGTGATCACACCTAGCACATACGGCTTGCATGTCAAGAATGAAAAAGATCTGTTGTCTGTTGTTGAACACCAAGCAACTGCTACTGTGTGTATTACACTTCCTCACAGACATGAAATGTGAATAGAAAAGTAAAAAGTAAGAGAGCTTGCAGATCCAGAAGAGAAGATGATTCCATGCAGCTGTGGTTTTCACAGGAACCTCATTATGACTTGGTGTCACCATTGCCCACAACAACAGTGCCAGCCATTTTGAGTGAGACACTAATGTGTAGTGATGTATATGCTCTTGCAGCATGGTGCCTCGTCACACAGACTATAGGAGGACCTGTCCATTATGAGTTCTAGCACAGGGTTCTCAGGGTTGGGCCTGCTCTGCCACAGCAGTTCTAAGCAGCCCCTCAGGGTCTGAGAGGGCGCAGTAGAGGGTGTACCCCAGCTCGTCCACTTCCAGTTCCGTCAGCTCACAGAACAGGTTCACTTTGGGGCTGAGGGCGCAGGGCAGCCTCCCAGCCTCTAGGTGTCCCACTAGCCCTCGCAGCAGCTGAAGGAATCGGTCAGCCAGTGCCTCCTGGGTCCAGTCACCTTCTTTTTCGCTCACCAGCAAGATGGCGTTTGTGAGCTGACTGGCGTTTAGCCGGTTGAGAGCAGGGTTGAGCTTGCACACAGCCTTGGCCACCTTCAGGCAGGTGCATCGGCAGCCCCCATCCTCCTGATCCAGGGCCCTGAGCCGCGCTGTCTCCGCCACACGGAAGCTCTGCCGCCACAAGTTCTCATGCCGCTCTGCGGCGAGCCGATGAGGCTTGGCAATCAGTGAGGTTCCATCCTCCATCACAAGCAATGGCAGGAAGTCCACATACAGCTTGCGGTTCGTCTCGTATTGGACCTCAAGTGTCAGGGTTTCCGATGGAACCACGGGACGGATGATGTAGTCCAGGACGCTCCCAATGGCTGGCCAGTTGATAGAGCCAGCCACAAGTTTATCAAACACCTCCAGGACTGATTTGGGGGAGAGGTAGCCTCCGACCATGCAGCGGTCCCAGTAGCTGCTGCCCCGGGGGAAATATTCCAGGTTCTCCCTGCGGACGAGCCAGAAACCTGGGACGTTCATGATGGTGTCCTCCCCAGGGATAGACGACCACAGGTTCTTCTCTAAGATCATAGGCACCATCAGCTGGGCATGGTCCGCTGTCACCACCTAGGAGTGAAAGGCGTGGAGGGAGAGCAAAAAAAAACAAAACATGTAGAGAGGTGGAGAGGGAAAATGAGAAAGGAGGGGACAAAAAAGAAAATTTTAACAGTGGTGTTCTCTAGTGAAGTAAAAATGTCATTTCTCTCAAGAAAATTAAAAAATATAATTCAACAAAATTAAAATAATTATTTAAAATGTATATAATATGTCATCAGAATTCATGTTATCAGTTAGGGTAAGGTATGTTACCATATTGCAACCAAAATACTGTTACTGTCACTACCAAAACAGTGCAGTCACTACTGAAGCATGTTGCTTTGTCAAAATTAGAATGTTTTGAGTTATCAATAAAACAATTTGGTAATGACACATTTCCAGGAAATTCTCAAAATATAATATTAAATTAAAACTGTACTTTTAGTAGATATGTGTGCACTAGATATGGTGTAACATGCAAGTCTGGGGAAGTAGAATCATCCATATCAGATTCATATTCACCGCAACTAAAAACAAATATTGTGTGTTCCCTCCATCTACTCAATTCTGTGAGACATTTTTATACCAAACAATCCACAAGCTAGTTGTTTGACATCAAAACACTCCAAGCTCCACTTTTCGCATTTTCCCTCACCTGCAGGTCGTCGTACAGGCTGCCACTCAGGTACATCTCTCTGAGGGGCATGTCAGGCAGTTTTGCGTGCAGGAAGATCCTGAGCTCAGCGCAGATGTCCAGGGCTGCCCTCCTGGCCGTAGCCTGCTCCTCAGTAGGGATGTTTACCTTCTCCTGGTAGAATTCCCACAGGTGCTCCTGCAAGGACAGACGCATCCGGGCTCGCAGCAGGTTTGTTTGAGTGGTGCTACTGCCTCCCATGCCAGCTCGACCCACAGCCCGCCGCATATAGTCTGAGGAGGAGAAGGCGATTAGAAGTTGAAAGGAGCTGCATGACATATAGCTGAGTCTTTCCTGGAAGATCTTTGCATCCGTATAAACATTTTGTGATTTTCTGTCTTCCACCATTTCAGCCAATGAGTTCTGAGGAGGAGACAAGGACTAAGGATGCAAGGAGGGGGGATTTTTTTCTAATAGAAAACTCAGTCTACAAACACTTATGTAAAGGTGATCTACAGTGTTTCAGGGTTCAAGGGTTATTCAAAATACTAAAAAAGACAAAAGTGTGCTCAGTATCAACTACCTGAAGTCAAACACTAATGGGGAGTCAACTTTGCCAAACAACTATGATAACCCTAAAGAGAGTCAACACCCACTGTAGAGGAACAGCAACAATCCTTGAAAAAGGTTGTCTGTGAACAGAGTTTAAAAAAAAAAAAAATGAACAAATAAAAACAACACATTAAGGGGTTAACAATTACAGCAGGCCAACAGTGTAAAACTTTGAAATGTCTTATTACAATTTAGGATACGGTTAGACAAGCCGGTCAACATTGCATGATACAGTGGCTTTGGAAAGTATTCAGACCTTCAGATTCAGACTGAGCTTGAGGGGATCTGCAAGGAAGAATGGGAGAAACTGTCCATATGCAGGTCAGCAAAGTTGGTAGTCATACCCAAGAAGACTCGAAGCTGTAAGCACTGTCAAAGGCGCTTCTACAAAGTTCTGAATAAAGGGTCTGAATACTTGTAAATGAGATATTTCCATTTTTTTTATTTTTAATAAATTTGCAAAAAAATTTAAAAACGGGTTTTCGTTTTGTCATTTGGGGGTATTGTGTGTAGATTGATGGCAAAAATCCATTTCAAATTAAGTCTATAACACAACAAAGTGTAGAAAAGGTGAAGGGGTCGATGCCACTGTATACTATATACAATAAGTTATGCAGAAGACTAAGACATTCAAAACCATGACTTTTCATGACTGTAACTTCACAAAACTTTGAAAGGGAAAATTGTTCTCCTTACCTGGTTCAAAGGAGTGTGAGGAAGTGGGCAGAGACTGTAGTGACCTGCTAACTGTGGACTTCATGTCATGGTTCAGTACCCGTGGTGACGAGCCCATCCAGCTAGGCTCCTCCCAGCTCCTCTTTCCCGCCTGCTCCATCTTGGTGGGGCTGGTGGGCGCGCTTATGGCACGGTCATACATCTGAACAGCAAAGAAACATGTGCACAAGCCTGTTGTCGGTGTGTTTGTGGAAACTAGGATGAGAGCAGTTTCTTTTATTTATAGCCGGGAGGGTTGGGAGACTCATTGTATCTTCTACTGGTTCCCTGGAGTTTTATCTAACTTTGTCAAACAAGGCTTTACTGAAAAAGTGCAAGGGTTCTCAGTTAAATACCCAGGGTAAAAAAAGGTAACAAAACAAAAACAATTCTAAACATGTCTACCCACTAACTTTCTGCAGCCAGAAATATCCAGTAAAGACAAATCTCTTCTCACTTACTCTTTTGACAGCTAGCGTTGCAATGCCAAGCATGGCTGCTCCTCCCACTCCAAGCACAAGCTTGGCATTGGAAAGCATGAAGTCAATGGCTGTGCCAATGCCATTGTCATCCTTCTTCCCTTTACGGTCTCCATTCACTCCTGCCATCCTTTCTCTGCAGCCAGGGGAGATAAACAGATAGTGTGAGACGGTGAGGGATATGGATGGAAAGAGGATAAAGACAGGTAGAGAAAGAGATTTTTACAGGGCACATTTGCTCTCTCAGAATTCAGGTTAAGACACACTTCAGGTAACTGGACACAAATCTATTGTTTGACAGTGCCTCAACCCGCTTAATCAGCATTGCTTTATAAGCATTGTTATTACAAAACGACCTATGAGCTCTGCCCTCTCCTATCAAACTAAATCAGCCACCATCCTCCAAAAAAATGAGAAAGAGCGTCTTGTCAATTACAAGATGGTTCTGCACGGCTGACTTACTAATTTTCAGACCCACCTGATAGATACTGGTCTTTGCTTCCTGCTCTAGATGAACTTTAACCCCTTCACC
>CABFOQ010019360.1:0-22972 GCA_900660455.1 Gephyroberyx darwinii
CACACTCCACACACCAGATAAGTGCAGAAGCCAAGATTCCTCTCACTTCTCCATCAGTAAGCGCCCAACCTGACCCTCAAAAAAAAAAAAAAAAACCTTTTGGTAAGAGTTGCCTCTTTGCATAATATTCAGCCCCCAGCTATATTCTCTGAAACTGCACACAATTTTCTCAGGAAAGAAATATAATCCATCACTCTCAAAATTGACTAGAACAATTCAGCAGGACGCTGAGCTGTATTTAGCAAACACAACTGCACTAATTAAGCTCAAGTTTCATCTGGTTACCCGTTGCCCTCTTACTTCTGACTGTGCTCAAATACTTGGAACTTGTTTTTGCATATGTGTGTGTGTGTGTGTGTGTGTGTGTGTGTGTGCCTGCTTGTATCTGCGACTGGGATTTGCCACGACTTCGCTGAAGTACACAGTGCTATGCACCGTATGTATGAACTTTTAAATTAGTTTAAGAACAACACTCCGTTTGACTTTTTGGAGACAACAAAATTGAAGAATCGTAATGAGACACGGAGGGAAAAAAAAGTGTTATGTTAATAACGTGTTGACATATCATTTTCTTCCCTTGTTTATTTATTTTTTTAATGAACAGAAGCCTTTATCTGTGGCTGAACCACCACCATGAAATTCTTGCCTCTGTGTGGAGTCAGCCACAGTGTATCGCAGTTGCACCATGTCAGAGCTGCAGCAAAGAGTAATGTAACTCATTACCACTCCGCTAGAGAACATTACCACAATAAAACCACCCCTTTCCACTCGGGCAGGGTTTGGATTTGTGTCCGGCTCCGAGGGTAAACGGAGTGGGTGTGCTGTGGTTCTGCTGGATAGGTCAGGACAAGGACAATTTTTGGTGCACTCTAATATTGTTGAATATTAAATGCTATTGCACAAAAACTATAATAATTTGAGGAATGGATGAGGGTTGCTGAGGTGACTAACACTCATATGGTGTTCCTCCTTTATCGTATTCCTCAGGTAGTTTCATTTCGTTCTGTCTTTGCTGAATGGCCACGGCGACTCTGCATCTCTGTCTGTTGATGGGTAAACTGGAGCTGAGGAGGCAATGAGGAGGCTGGCGTGTGGTGAGCCAGTCAGGGACAGGCATTTTACTGAATTCCTATCGGGCTAGTGGGAGCAGCCCCCCACAGGCCATAAACTCCATAATGTAGGCCATCACAGCAGCTAGCCCGTGTAAGTCTGACTTCTGAGGGGCTTCCAAAATACCATGGCAGTGCTTTCATTTCCCCCCTCCCCACTCACTAGGCAGCCGCAAGAATGTCAATACCAGTGAAAGAAAGTCTCGGGAAAATGTCGAGAGGATTAATCAACACCTGCGCTCCTTGGATGTGGATTTACAAATGGCACTTAGACTAAGAGACATTACAAACTAAACAAGGCAAGACCCCAACATCCGCTTTGCATTCATCATATTGGGAGAATAAATGGATGAAGTTTGTTTAACTGGCGGAGGCTTGGATTGAAACCGGAGAAATGTATTTGCCAGACATTAGTCCTTTAACGTCTTTGCAGTGGCAGACACGTTAGAGGTAGAGTTAATGTGTAATGTAAAAGAGACTGGAATGGGTTCAGCCTTGCATACTGAGGTATCACACTGAATGGGCAATGTGACAGGTTTTTTAAATGTTGCTGTACTTTAAGTCACTGCGGTCCTGGAATAATCAGCATAACCACATCATTCACCCAATGTGTTGTCAAGAAGAATAGATCCACTCTTTTATATTGCTAGCTAGGTTAGCTGTCTCTCAGGATCATAACACAGTAGCCTGTTAGCCAAAATGTTTTGTTAGCATTGGCCAAACTTGATAAATTCCACACCTGTTACGCAAAACTGCTTTGCTAGCTCAATCTAGTTGCAACTCAAATATTCACTGCAGTTGCAAAGTTGACACACTTTGGCGGGACTGTAACACTGGGTGAGCGAGCATCACTCAGTACGAGGTGAGAGAGCAACTATGGAGGGAAAATTCAACAACTGCCAGGCACCGACTAGCAGTCAGTCAAAGATTAACTGACATCAGCATCGGCGCTGCCAGCTGAAATCTGGAAGAAGGCGAGGCAGGCACATTAGGGGGAGACAGCCAATCAGATCATCTTGTCTTGTTGAATACATGGGAGAATTGTGGGAGTTTAACAAAAGTTCCAGTAAGGTTGTGTGAAAATTCATAACTATATTAAATGTTCACAATAACTGAAATGTTACTTGCTTTTATCTTAATTAGAAAAACCAAAGAAAACCAAAAAATATGTACAATTCATCTCTCAAGTACTGCAAATCAATAAGATGTGTGTGCACTGGTATGTCAGTGTCTGATGGCGGACAAACCTGGACATCTTGCACCATGGAAGAAATGTGTCATCCATGCCACATGTCGGTGGGAAAAGAGGCACAGTGGTAACAAAATGTTATTTACTCTGATCCTCAACTTCAGAAACTCGCCGTGTTTTGTGCGACCTCTTCCATACGTCTGAACCCCAATAAACTGGAAGCCAAACACATGTGAATAATAGGTATCACAAATATGCTTATCACTGCTTACACCTATTACACTAGCACTTATGATGATGAACAAATTACCCTGCATTAGTGCAGTGGAGTAGCGTTGTGACCCAACACTGAGTAACGTACAGCTGTTGTTGTCTGTACTGATAGGCAAAGAGCAGATGATGTTATGAGGTGATAATGACCAAGCCGGGGTAATTGCACTGCCAGTAGGAGCCCTGTAATCACTGCACTGTGATAATGTAA
This sequence comes from Gephyroberyx darwinii, assembly GCA_900660455.1. Lineage (NCBI taxonomy): Eukaryota > Metazoa > Chordata > Actinopteri > Trachichthyiformes > Trachichthyidae > Gephyroberyx > Gephyroberyx darwinii. Next base: position 2,780 of record CABFOQ010019360.1, read on the forward strand.
TGGACCTTGCTGATATGGAACAGGTGAACTTATATTCATTCAATGCAATGTGATTAAGATAATAATGTGAATAAGGCAGGAGCCATGTAAACACCGTACTCTGATGATGTGTGCTCCAATTTAAATTGTGTTAATGGAGACCAGTCAGAACATGTAGACACCTTAATTGCATTTCTTTAAGTGTGATCAAGTTGAGCATGTGTAGTTGGTGACAGAGCTTGTGTTGTTCTGTCAATAAGACAACACTATTGGTCATGCTTTTTTTTCTAATTTTGTGTTCAATTGTTTACTCGTTTGTTTGTTTTTGTTGTGCAATATTTATTAGTGAATAAATCCTTAAAATAAAAAATATCACAAAAAAAAGACAATCACAGTAACCACATGTAAACCAGATTATGGGAGGTGTCACTTTATAGAGTCACTTAAACAGCGTTATACACTGTTGTTTTATTGGACTATTGGCAATAGTTGCTTTATTGTGTGCATGTAAACGGAGCCACTGAGAGGCTTGACAAACAGTCCCAACTACTGGTGATGAGCAAAGTATAGAGCTACATCTGTATTGGAAAAGTAGGCTGTATGATTGAACAGTAAATCAATGAGGGCTTATTCTGAAGAGCAGTTATTTGCTTGTTTTTAAAGTAACCATCTAACTTTACGTCTGCGAGAAAGTAACTGAGAAGTGAGTATGAAGTACTACTGGTACAAATGAATAGATGCTGCTGAAATAATGAACATGACTAGAAGCCTTTGATGTTGACGTTCTCATCTGTGGTAACGGTGGGGCTAATAAGGTTATCTTCCTAGCATGAAATTTCAAATAATGCTGCTATTTTGTTTATTACCTTGAGCAGCAATAAATGAGAAAAACAAACCAGGGCAGCGAGCTCCATCTCCGGCACCTCGGTTACATCACTTGCACCCAATTGGCTTTTCACCTGCGTGTCTGGATGAAGGTCGGAGTGGTGAGAACGCTGAGCAGAGACGGGCCTCCCCCATACTGGCAGACGCTGGACCTGCCTCTCCCTGCCCTGGTCATGTACTATCTTTCTCTCGCTCCGAGGAGGAGGACGGGCGATTCCCAAGCAAGGTGCAGCGCTCTGCTGTCACTGCCCACCTCTTCATTGCTTGCACCTGCTAAAACATTTGAGGTATTTGCGTAGCAGGGCAACACATTTGCTTTTCATTTAACCTGCCTTTGGAGACCTTTGAAGTACATAATAGCAGAGCAGCAAAGGTCCCCCCCACCCCCCTTAATCATTTACCTAGTAAAGGCACATTCTCTGCAGCTAACCCATCAAGCGGAAAACGAGTTTGGCCCGCTATTTCTCTCTCCCTCCCTTTTTCCCTCCCGCCCGTCCTCCCTTGCTCTCTCTCTTGTCCTCCTTTGCTCTCTGTGTGTCACTCGCTCCCCTTCCCATTGTGAAACCCGCATGCGGTTGTCGAGTGAGTGTATGTGAATGGGTGAGGCAAGCAGCCAATTGTCGGCCTTGTCTGGGTGTGAAAGGTTTGAAGAGATGGCGTGGCTAGCAGCCCATTGATACAACATGGCTAATTATCTTTTGCGTCCAATCATGGGGAAATGTATTGGCGCAGGAAATACGGCAGTTGTATTTTGGGAAAGGAATATAATGAAACTAGTGTGTGCTTCAACAAGAAATAAAGGGAATTGGAAATGGAGCCAGATTTGGCCTAAATGTTTAATCATCTTCAGTGATGATAGCATATGCTTTAATTTTTGTGAATGTGAAGGTCCTTATTAGACAGATGGGGCTGTGTGTGTGCGTGTGTCCAAGGGGGAGTGTAGAAGCAATTAGAGTAATTCTCTCACAACTGTAATTTGATTATTCTGTTTTAGATAAATCCATTGGCTTTCTATTTCTTATCTGAGTTCGGTGAACGTCCTGGCAGATAGAAGAAATATTTCTTACAAATGAAACAGCTGTTTATGTTTTACATTATTCCTTAATCAGAACCACTGAAGTGACTGTCTGGTTCAAATGATTCAGACAATTCATAAGCAGCTCAGGAGCAAATATCTGCAGATTAATCTCTGGCAGTCACAAACTAACCATCCTCGCCGGTGAATGCTCACCTGGAACTGGGAACTTTTAAAAGACATTACAGACATTAAAGACAGAGCCAAGTGTCGGAAGATGCTTCACTGTGGAATGTAATTAGGAAATGCCATAGGGCAATTTGCCCCACCAAGCTAGGGCGATTTGTACTTTGCAGTCCCTATGACTGTGTGCAATAAAGATAACCAGACTAGGAGGAAATGTTCCTGTTGCACTGGAAGAATAGAAAGGGCCCAGGGTGCTAATATTGGCAGACCGTCTTGAATATCTGCTGTAGATGTCAATTACCGGTTGCTTGTATCTACGGATTGAAGCTTATTCTACTGCTTCACTCATTGGTGATTGCTCTAGAGCATCAAACAAATGCCTAAGATGGAAATGCAAACACAAATGTTGCCACTTACTGCTTCCTAGTTTTGGTTGAGTACACTTTGTGAAGCGTGAACAAGAGTGTTTGGAGTCAGAGTGGCCCATTATGAACTCTAGATCCATAGTTACTACGTGCTTGGCTGATCAGAAGCCAATATAGCCCTGAGTGACCTCTCGTCCATCAGTGAAGCTGCCGTGCACAAGTGCCTTGTGACGACCCCAGGGAGAGACCTCTGCAATCACAGCACGTTGCTGTAACGTTGCACATTCGTGCCTGGATGTTGTTAACAAGGACTCCTCGACCAAATGTTTTCAACATGAGCTCCTATGTTCCAGTGGTGGACGGATGTTCCCCCAAGAGCTCCTTTTACCTTTGAGTTGTGTTGGTATGTAGCGTTAGGATGGTAGGATGGATGATAACCATGCTTTCCATGGTTAAAAAAAGTTCACCTTTGGGTAAGGGGTCAGCAACTTTGATGGTGTCGACCAAAAAGAGATGTAATGGCTGAAAGTGGGACAAAAGGTATATATGATATGGTGTAAAAGGCCCATAATAGAGAAACATAAAGCTGGTACCAAAAGAAGATTTGAGACTTTCACATCGTCTTCTGTATTGGAGGGTGTTGTTGTGCAGGTACATTGGTCAGTAACTATAAATTATTTATCCGTTTTTTAGGTGGCAACAATCTTGAAAATCATGACGGGTTTGGAGAAAATTAAAGGATGCATTCAACCCACAATGTCTGCTGCCAACTGGTAAACATGGCTGTGGATCTGTAGGTATGGCAGCCATCTGAGAGGAGTCAGTAGGTCTGATGAGGCCATTTTTTCAGGACCAAGTGGATCCATGGAGCAAACTCTGTTGCCACATGATGTTCCCATATTCCAAGAAGATAATTCCCCCATACACACTGCTAAACAAATTCAAGAGCGGTTTCATGAACGCCCAGATGTTTCATATACATATATGAAACAAGGCCCCTAGATTCGATTTTATTTTATTTCTCTAAAAATGCTGTTGCCCATGGGAACCTCATTTCTGTATTATATATCTGCAGTATCTGCTGAATCTGATTAATAACAATGAGGTACTGTAGTTGTATATATATAGAGTTGTATCATGATAATTATTACTATGAAAATTTATGTGGGTGTAAATGGTCAAATATGTTTTGAATTTATGTGTTTGGTATTACTATAATCCATAAGAACTTCAAACCCATAGATAAGAAGTCCTTGGATAATGCTCAAAAAATTGTTATGAGTCTGGTAATATATGACTTGTAACAGTTGCATCTTGCATACAGTGAAAATAAACACCTCCCTAAAATGTGACCAAATGTGCTCCATCTATACCCACTTTGAAGCATCATGGTCTTGGTTGTATCTCACAGCTGGAATTCTTTGTTAACAATAATCCCAGACAAAAACACGTGAGAGCAGGTGAAAACAGGTGAGGGAACAGCGAGAAGAACACTTTTAATGTGTTAATCCTACAGAGATGGAACTGAGTTCAGAGAAAAGGTAGTATTTCCTTCAATCAACACCAAATGCATGTATATTAGCGGCTCAAAAGGACTCCAACCATCATTACAAATGTTAGGTGCTGGTATCTCCTGCACATAGTGTACTGGCAAAATATAGATGTGGGGGGGGGTGTCACTTTTTAAAAAAAAGTTGGGTTTTTTGATCACTTTGGTGGAACATTTTAACTTTTCAGCACACACACCTCCATAGAAGCTCAGGAGCAGTAGACCTCCAACACTATCTACTCTGGTGTCGGGACTGCTGTCACCGCCATGATTTGTGCTTTTTTCCTCAACCCTCAATATTGATAACTGCAACCAGGAACAAATTACTTCTTGAAAACTACGATCTGGGACATGGAATGAAGTAATATTACTTGGCTGTACTTTCCCTTACTTGTGGATATGTTAGAAGAAAGATTTTTAAACTAGGTTTTCAAAATAAAAGTGAGAAAGTGGTGCTGATTATGGGCCCTCAGAGTGGTTTTCTTTGTTGACTAGATGTACAGTGGGGTCCAAAGGCCCAAGAGTCCATGACCAAGACCTCCTCTGTTTCATCATTTATCAAAAACTAATACATTTTTTTAGTTAAATGATATTTCTCCAAACAAGATGACATAATTTGAAAAATAATGAAATCAATAATTTTAAAGTTAAAGCACTAGCAGTAGCGACAATAACGCATAGAGGACCATATTAATTTAGTCAATATCTGGTGTTAGTTGTTAAAAGACCAAAACAATTCATACTGTGTATTAGGAGCATACATGTGTTAATATTTGAATAAAATATATGGTGTGACAACAATTTGAGAACAAGATATTCAGATATCAAGCATTTCTCAAAAAAACTTGTATCAGTTCTAAATAATGTATTCTTGAATAAGAAGTGTTAACTTAGTTTTTGATAAATCATGAAAACAAACAGTTCTTGGTAGCAGACTCAGACTTTGGGACTCCGCTGTATGAGCACTATGAGAAAAAAATGAAAATATTGTATCATAGTGAAATACAACTTTAAGGAGTCTGTGGGCCAGATGCAAACTATGGACCGCCAGTGGCCTAATTCTAGATGTGTGTAATGAGAAGAGTTATACTCCAGGGCTCTCTGGGGCTAAGCCTCCATAACGAAACGTTTGCAAGGTTTGTGAATGGTGAAGGAAGCCAGAGCAAGAAAGAAGACCTGGCTGATGGCAAGGCATAACACTCAGAGCTCAGCAATCTTGATGAAAAAACACCACCAGTCAGCGTCTCTGTGTTGTTGTATAGTGAGTGACCAGTGCTGTCTGTCTTTTTGGATTCTCTTCTGTGGTTTGCAAAATCCCCCAAAAAGTAGCAGTCATCTTTGTTAGGTGGTGGAGACCTTCTCCATGTGCCATTGTCAGCTTAGCTGCTGAGTGATGAGAACATAGACACCAAAATCATCCCTGTGTCTCTGGGGGATGGGAGACTGTACAGCCAAAAATCACTGCACAGTGGATGAATACGTGGTTGCTCATCTGAAATAGCTCCAAAAATAAACCTGGCTACATCAGCTATAATGACTTAATGATATTTCATTTTTAAACTGTATGTATCCCTAGGCCATATCCTAAAAACCACTAACATGTCAGTCTTCCTTGGATAATGTAATCCTACTATCACTTAACATTTTGTGTCACTGAAGCACCGGCACTGAAGCCAATGATCTACCAGGGACACATGGATGATTTTGGTGTCTGTGTCCTCATCACTTCCTGGGTAGGTTGACCAATGGGACAATCTACCAAAAACCTGATCTATTGCCGTTCACGATTAGCTATCATCCTTCATTCAACCCTTAGCGCTGAAGACCATGGAGTGCTGGGCGTTGTGGCTTTTTTAGCAAGTCTGCATCATTTAGTGGGGAGCTGTTGTAGGGACAGCATGTCCAGACTCTGAGTTGCCACGCTGTCCAGGAAACTATGTGTATGCTGCCATTAATGTCCTGACCAATAAATTATTTGCTTTTTCTATTACGTTGTTGCATGGTGAGCATTTTCCAGCCTGTACTGCACTACTTACTGTGTTACATTCAAGTGTTTATGTCTTCAGTTCAAATGAGATGCTTTTAACAAAGACTATTAGTGGCTAAGGAAAAGTAGTCATAATTTGTGAAACTCAAAGTGAGCTGGTGTTCACACACAGCATGTAAAGTTGAAGCTATAACCATGCAGCATTAAAAGGACAAATAATAACTGTAAAAAAAAAAACAACACATTCTAACCAATAAATTTACCTGAAAGGGAAATGGACTTCACTGAAAAAAAGTAGCTGATGGTTACTTAAAGCCCGTACATAAATAACAAGTTAAGTGGCGAGGAGACAAAATAAACATTAGGGGTCGTTTGCAGGGTTTCTGAGTATCAGCACTCCCAGCCCTTTCTGTGCTATCAATGTCAGTCACATCTCCTCACTCACATTTTACTAGGGCCCTTGAGTGGTTCTCTTGAATGCTCAATTTAACACAATCACTGTATGAAAGGACCACCTTAGCCACCTGGCTCTTTCCTTCGGGAGAAAACCCGGGCTGAGGATCAAACTCTTGACCCTGGTAACTAAAATTGTTATGCCCCCTACCAAATGAATCTGATATGCACGCTCACTTAACATATCTCCCTGCCTCGTCCTGTGGCTCTTCAGCCATTTGGGCCATTTGGGTACTTGTAGGGAAACGCTAACTTGCTAGCAATGCTACCAGCCCCTCTTTCTTCCCATTAGCACAAAGGCACTAATGCTTTATCATTTTGCCATGGCCAATAAGAATAGAAAATACATTTTGTTTAGTAGTGAAATAAACAGACATGATTCAGATTAGAATTTGCAAGTGGCTGTGTGTGTGCACCACTTGTTCCTACTTTTCTTTTTTTCCCCCCGCTTGACCCCACCTTTCGACCTGTATCTTTACTTTAAAATGAGTCTAAACAGTATCTCATAGTCTTTTAAACAACACTGTGATGAGACGAGTGAGTGCTGCCCCCCAAGAGAAAAGGCTGACTTTTCCCCTTTGGTATTTGTTTGTGTTCATGTGCATGACTCCTTCTCTTTCGGTTATGTCAACCAGAACTAAAGAGCTTGTTAATAAGGGCCAATCTTCTTGTTATCTATAAATCCCAAATAATAGGGCATGGGGGGGGAAAGATGAAAAAGGGACATGGGGCTTAAAATCAAATAAATCACACCTGGTTCCTCTGTAGAAACTGGCAGAGCGCTCCTTATATTACACTCAAATTACTCCATTTGTTCCCTAAGATATTTTAATCCTGACTGACCTCAAACTTCCCATGAACCAGGGCCTGAACAAAAGGCCGCCCACTGTCCTCGCAGTAAATCTGTTGTCTCCCTTCTGGGCCCTCAACAGGGGATCATAGATCACCACTGCTCTGCAGCTTGCTTCAATTTACTCAATTAACTCTGGTAAAGCACTTGTAAGTTCTGCAGATGTTGGTTTATTATCGGGGCCTAAAATGTACAAGTGAGTTCAGGAGCCCGGGGTTGTGGCAAGGTTCACAAATGGGGGGAAGGGCAAGCTATTTTCAACTTTTAGTTTCAGCAAAAGACAGAGAGAGAATCTGAAAGGTTAAAGTATTATTAGCAGTATTAAAGATGAAGGAGAGGAAAACATTTTCACGCCAAACCGGTCCAAACCTTTTCATTGAGATATCCAAGGGTGGCGATTAACAGGTTTAATTGAGACATTGGAATGACAGAGAACTCTGCTAAAGATGAGCACACATATAACATAAATGATTTCCTCTGCCGCAGCTGTCGGACTTCCAACCCAGCCTCTCTTGAATGAAGCGCTCCTCTGAAGATCTTAGCCACATGAAATAGCTTAGTTCCTTCGCCTGAATCATTTGCAGATGACAGACCTCAAGAGACCCGCTGTAAATCACGATCAGGATATTATTGCAATGCTTACAGTTGTCTCCGAAATGACCTCGCACCAAAATAATTTGTAAAATGTTATGCGTATTTATCTACTTCGAGTTATCAGAAAATCTCCAATATGATAAAACATAAAACTTTTTTTTTTTTTTTTGGTCTGCAGCTAACCTCTCTTGTGTAAATCAAACTAAAAGTGACACGAGGAATGTAAAGTATACAGTAAGGAGGATGCTAATATTAACCAGGTGTGGTTACCATCACCATAAAACATTCTGCTGACACCATCCATGTGTGCCCATATATTTCCTCACTTGGCCAACTACATTTCAATTAAGAGCGGCAACACGGGATGACATTCATAGAGCTTTAAAAATAAGGTTTTGACAAATTATTTTCCTCTGTCAAGGTAACATGCTAACGGCAGGCTTGGCTCTATCGAGAGCTCTTATCTTGGTGCAGTGGGTGAGACTCGCCGGCCAAGTTGAAGCTATTTTGGGAGGCTCTCCACTAGTTTAATGGCTTGCCAGTTGATTTTAATGTGAAAAGTATTGCTCGTACACAGGTACAGCCGCAGCACATATTTCTAATAACCTGGCTCCTCGTAAACACATCAAACCCAGATCTTGGCAATGATATTCCTCTGAGTAGGTTTTTCTTTCAAGACTATGCTTTTCATCGACTTGGCAAAGCGCGGGACTCTTTTAGTGATAACTGATTTTGCTGATGAACAGAGATAGCTTGACAGACTGCAATCATTTCAAGGATCGGTAATTCAGAACTGAGTTTAACATTAATTTGGTAAATGGTAAATGGACTGCATTTATATAGCGCTTTTTTCCAAAGCGCTTTACAATTTATGCCTCTCATTCACCCATTCACACACCAATGGCAGTGAGCTACCATGCAAGGTGCTGCCTGACCATCGGGAGCAATTTGGGGTTCAGTGTCTTGCCCAAGGACACTTGAACATGTGGACAGGAGGAGCCGGGGATCGAACCACCAACCTTGTGATCAGAGGACAACCCGCTCTACCTCCTGAGCCACAGCCGCCCCCACTTTCCCCCAATTTCACAAGGTAAAGCCGCCCTGGTGGCTCCGTGGCTAGTACACATCTCTACTGTATACTCAAATCATTTAGAAACACATTTACTATGATTATTATTATTATCAACTACAATAATAGTAATTGAAAACACATAAACACACTGAAATATGACTGGAGGATTTGCTATTTGTGTGACCTTTCTAATATTTTATTAGGATGTTAGCTCTTGCAATAAAGAGGTTATGATTCCAGAGCATTTACTGTGAAATTGATTACCTCTATGCAAATATACAAATTATGACATGCAAGACATCATGAAAGAGATAAGTACTCGACATTTCCCCCCCTTTAAATTATGAAAAGTGAAGCAAAGTCTTTTGGGAGGCTGTAAGGAGGAATTCCCTGCTAATGATATTCCCTGTGGGAAGAATGTAATTTATTCGAGTTAATGCGCCTTATTTTCTGTTCAAGGTGTATTCCACCGAATTACCAAACACATATAATTGTTAATCTATCTGCTCTGGAACAACCGAGATCTTGTTCAATAAGCTCTGAGTCAGCTTGATCCAATTACGCTAGAACGGAGACATTTGTAATCATTCGCCATCACGCCACCCCCTGCAACCAACACAAACACACACAAACCAGCTTACGCTGTTTGGGAGGAAGCATGAAACTTGTGCTCGCCGAGCACAAAGTGATACAAATGTTTGAAATGAAGTTGAAGAGGTACTGACCCCAGAGAGCTGAGGTCAAGGGTGTCGGGGTAAGGATTGTAAATGGTCCGCTCACCCTTGGGCTTCCTCTAATAGGTTTTTGAGAAGAGGATGAGGTCTGCTCAGTTCTTCGCTGTCTTCACTGACAGCTCCTTGGGGAGTGATATGCAAGTATGGAAGTGTAATGAACTTGTTTGCCGTCTCTAAACCCTCATGCTGTCACCTAAATCACTGCTGCAGCACATTAGCCACCATCCTCTCTTTCCCACAACAGCACTTGCTTTGTAGTTCTGCTACAGAAAGTGGCATTGTACACAGATACATTGAATAGAAGCATCCAGAACAAGTAGATACTGTAGTCCCACTTGTGGTGCTGATTTATAGTTAGCTCTGAATATGCTGGGAGGATGTGGAAATTGTGTGAAAATTTGCAGCTAAGGTGTTGAAAAAGTTACAATTTCACAATAATAGTCCTTTTATCAATTAGATACTGCTCAATAAAGAATCGACTTGATTTTTTCAAAAATGATTCTTCCTGTGGTAAAAGGAATATAAGAACAACAATGTCTAATAACATCTAATAATATCTATGTTTTGAGCACTTCTGGATCATATAAATTGGACATTTGCCCAGATGTTACATAACTTCAGCTCCTATGTCTGTAGGTTTCTAAATCAGTGATCAATAACACAAATATCATGCACATTTTCAAATTAATATTTCATGTTATCGTTCAGGCTATCCAACACCTGCTTCACAGAATACATCAACTCATGAACAAAAAAATGATCTTCTTTGTTAGCTGCCCTGATAAACCAGCAGTCACCACCACTATTAGCTTATTGCTAACTCTAGTTATCAATAATTGTAAACAGGTAAAATTGCTTCTTAAAATAAACAAAGCTAGCCATAGAAGCATCACATTCCACATTGCATACATGTTTTTTTTAGAACAGGTTTTCAAAATTACATCAAGCAAGCAGTAATGGCCACAGATGCATTGGTCAACCAATATCGCCGACTGAGCGTGAGCTCGTGGAGGTTTGTGTTAAAACTTGAAAATATTCGACACAGCTAACGTTTGAGTGTTAAAACGTGCTGACTGGACTTACGTAAACACTGGCAGTATTGATTTTAACACTTAAACTAGCGCTGACAATTTGGCTGTGTGCTGGTTAAGGTAAAAGATAAGTGATTATCACTCCAAGAGTCTTCTGAACACCTCCTCCAGGCTTGTGAAAGGTGTTAGATTGCTGTGGCCGTGTCATACCCTACAAAGGGTTGGACACAGGTCTGCTCTTGGTTAGCTGAGCTTAATCTTCTGGGTGGACTGGGCCCGGCATCTGTGCTATTCAAAGAGGATTGATGGGCAACATTCCTCTATTTTCCCCTTGCCCTTCCCTGTGCCCCTCCCGTGATGTAATGACATTACCAATTAGCCCCCATTAATTTACCAAAAACAAATAAGCACCTCAGTGCACCTCCCTTCAAGCATGTGGTTCTGATTTCCTGAATCTTTGTCAGTGGCCGCTGTTTGGTTAATCCTTTGGCCAAAGCGGCGTGGCCAGGAGAGGTCATGGCTTTCTCCTCCCTTACACTCTTTTCCTACCTTCACTCCCTCCTTCCTCTCCTTCAGGTCGACGGCACACTGCTAACTCTTCACCCCTTGCCCAGCTCCCTCTTGTTTGCTTCCTTTTCAGAAGTCTATAAACCATAAAAACACGAAAAGTTAATTTGATAGTTACTGAGGTTTTAGATCATTTATATAGATATGACTAGAACTTATTAAACTCATTGTTAAGCAGATTGGAGTTGTAGTTATAAAATAATTTCTCGGAGACAGAGCTGCGGTGGAGGCAGAAATAATCTTGATAAACTAACCTAGATAACTTAGTATGGCTAAATTGCATAGTAGCAATAGCGCTAGGTTTCATAAAATTAGTTCCAGTCTGACATTACTTAGCCAGAGAAACTGTTTTTTAGCCCCGCCCACCGAGGTTTAACTCAACCAATGAGATTAATTTTGACAGAGCAGCTCTGCCTCCTAGAAATTATTTTTCAACTAAAACACTAATCTGCCATTTCTAAGTAAGCCAGCGGATAATGGTATCCTGAACAGGAGTTATACCCATGACACCGGGAGTCAGGTTCACACACACACACATACACACACATACATACATAATTAAACATATAAACATTAACAATACAATATCAATTTCTATATTATGGATTTTATGTTATGTAGAGGGAAGTAAAGTGGAAACACATCAAAATGAGCCTCGGGAAAAGTTGACAACCTTCCCTGTGAAACCCTGGGCGCCCAGCGGAACTGTTCATACATTAATGCTCGACCCCTGCAGGAGATTGGGGCTTTCCCCCCTGTATCTCACCAAAACATATTTCACCGCAACAAAGGCTATGGAAAGTAGCCTGCTTTTGTATATTAATAATGAGGTTAAGACTGACGCTCATAGATTAGACCACAACGTCTGGCTGTACGGTTTCACAAAGACTGGAAATGGACCCCCCTCTCCTCCTGACTGCAAAGTGGCAGAGAGGAAAAAAAGAGTTTCTGATCATATGGCTGCTGCTGAAATAACTCAGCCACCATCTCTGCTTGGGACCTGGCTCTCTTTGGCTACTTCCTTTGGCAAGAAGCTTTGACCATTGTTTGAAGTCTTTCGCGGTAAAAGAAGCTAGATTTTTGTTTTTTATTCTACAAATTTATTAGAAGTTTAATATTCTATAATTTATAGCGTTTATAGTGGCGGGGTGCTCTCTGGGTGTTCACCAAAGAAGGAATAATTAGATGGGAGTCAAAAATTAGATTCTAATCCAAAAAGAGAAGAATAAAAATGAAAAATTCCCATCTATATCTACACTCGTATTTCTGGAGAACATATTAGCTAAAAGTTCTTAACGATTAAGTTATCATGAATAGATGATTTGTTAGCCTAGTCATAATCTACGACAATTTCATATACATGAATGTCTGTTTTGGTACTCTATCGCTGAAAGATCTAACACAATAGTGATTCAACCTCTAGCCAGTTCATGAACGCTTTTATGTTTGCTGTTGTAAAAACCCTGTGTTTGGTAAATTGTTCCTTGGAAAAATCCTCCAGTGCACAGGAAATTATTAGTTTTTCCATTTCTGGCAGCAGCAACAGCGGTTTGTTTGGAAAAAATGGAAGAAGAACTGGGTAGTTAGCATGAGCAGCGATAGCCACCATGGCTGAACAGACAAAGAAAAGAGCGCCACCTACAGAAACTCAAACTTTAAGAGAAAGAGACACTGTTTGATTGACAGGTGATCAAGCAAGGAAGAAGTGCAGTGCAGAAACACCACAGCAATGATCGCTTAGCACCAAAGATGACCCCAAAATTTAAAACAAAAACAAAACAAAACATGGATGTCAAAGATTAACACTTTTAAAACCTGACTAGCTAACTTTATCAGTAAGAAGTGGTTAAAGATAAAGAGTAAGACGAAGTAAATTATTCTGAGGTTATTCTACTAACCCACCTGCTAATGGCCCACTGATTATGGATTAGCTATAGTGGTTTGCTTTCATTTCATTCAGCTAAATCGTCTGTCTAAATGGTGTCACACTGCCTATACTCAGACGACAATGACACTGCTTTGCACCACTTCAACACTCACGGTTCATTTACGAACCCAGGCAGATGTCATTGTTTCTAAGGACCTCTCTGCAAAAGTGGTGAGATGCTCAACAGGACTTTGCACGATTGTAATTCAACTTGAACTTGAACTTATCGCTCCAAACCCATCAGGGGGTGGAAATGGTTAAAGAGTTTATCTGCAGGCAGATTAAATTAAACAGCAATGATTTTGGTCATGACAAAATCTTAATCTAGACCCCTGTGTTTTCTTGATAGCAGAGCATGTGTTGGTTATGTGATTGCTTCCACTGCCTCTCCTATTTACTTTAGACTGAAGGGAACAAATCTCCAGCTTCTCCTCCTGGTTGTCACACGGTAATTCCTGTAGAGAAATCAAGGACCTTGAAGCGTGTTAATGCTCACATATTGAAGTCTTACAACATGGTTAAGATGGAGTACCTATGAGGGAACACAGATAAGAAGGTGTGGACAGTGATGCGAAGTTTCTGTACAGCATGTTTGTGTAATATTGCATCTAAACACTTCAAAAGGTGCTTCAACTCATCTCTGGACGTTGCACCACAATTTAAGCTGAACCAATCAGTGATGTACATGTTTATCCCAGAATCAACTCTAGATTAGCAGCTTTCTAGACAGGGGTATAGGGGAGATTTCTGCATGACTTTCTGTATGCTCAGGTAAAAAAAAAAAGTGATGAATGGTATTTTACAAAATAGACATTCTTGTAAAGTCATGAAAGTATGTTGTGTGCTTAATGTTCAGGTTAATGTTCTTAATCTAAATAAAACATTAAAAAAAAGAAAAAGTATGTAATTGTAATTCTAAAGTGAAGTCAATGGTTGTACTCTTTCTCCATCGTTACTCTTTAATTTAAAAGAGGCTACTCACCTCAGGTATCACCTTCTGCTAAAGTATCATCATGTAATTATCAACTTAATTTTAACAACTTAAGTTGCTACCCACTGAATATTCCCTGTTCAAATGATATAACTAATACCATCTACAGGCCCAGCCTTTGGTGAAAGTCGTCAATCTTGGTACAATCTTGGTACAATCTTGATATAACTCTTATCTTAGTTGGTTATTTTTGTAAAAGAAAAAGAAAAAAGATTATTACTAGTTGTAGTATCAATAATAATAATAATAATAATAATAATAATACATTAAATAATAAATTATTATAAGTTCTTTATTAAAAGGCTTAAACACAAGGAAAATCAAAATTTATAAAAGGGAGATAAAAATTGGGACGTTAAACACATTCAAAAACTGTACATGAAAGCACATGACATGAAGTTTAAAACTAGATTTTTAGCATAAGCAAAATAAAGCAAAATAACTTTTGCTTGAGTTCTGGCTCATAGGGGACTAGGAGGTCTGCAATTTAGCATGGAGGAAGACCTAGCCTTGCCTGAAATGTAATATCCTAAAATCATTTAAACTCCTCTACTGGTTCAAACCTTACTGTGGAATTTTGACTGTTCACTTTCTGTACAAACTAATATAGACCTAGTCTCGGCCCCACGCTGCCTGCTCATCCTGTCTTTGTACCGACTCCCAAACCTGCACTGCTGCATTTCTCAAAATGTCAAATGGGGTGGAGAACTTGGTGCTTCCAAGGAGCGTATCAGTGTTATAAAGATTACCTAATGATATCACGCACATCTGTCTCCCTAAATTAACCCAAGTCAGTATTTCACTATTCCCATTAACTAAAACACTGTTCAAAACTGCATCTAAAACATTGTTACCAGTCTTCATTTTGTGCTATGAGTATTTCCATCATTTCAAAAAGTTGTAGTCACTAGTGTCCAGCATGTGGCTTAGTTGCCTTTAAAAAGGAAAAGGCTTACGTTCAGAGGGGGCGGAGTTAAGGTCGACATGAAATGAACTTCTACTAACATGCATCACCATGGTGCAAATGGCAAGACTGACTCCATACAAGCATTTTGGTGTGTTCTTGTTGGACACTGAGCTGCTGCACTGAAGCAATTCAGGGTGAAGTACCTCACTCAGTGCTCAGCAGCATCTTAGCAGTGGTAGCTGTTGAGGGACAGTTTGGTTGCACAAAATTTCATGAAATGAAATCGATCCATCTGTTTCTAGACTCTTATCCAGGTCAGGGTGACTGTAGGAACAGGGCAAGCAGAGCATCCTTTTCCCCAGCAACTTTGTCCAGCTCCTCCCGGGGGATCCTCAAGCACTCCCAGGCCAGCTGGGAACTGTAGACCCTCCAGAGTGTCCTGGGTCCTACCCGGTGTCTCCTCCCAGTCTGCCATGCCCGAATCACCTCCAAAGGAAGGCGCCCAGGTCTTCCAATACTCCGAACTGCTATCAGGCGTACACACACACACAACAGTTTTTTCCTTCTGTGAGTTAAGTTTTGATTTTTGCAAAAAGTTTTTATTTAATCATGACCAAAACTGTACCCTGACTTTCACCAAAGTGTTTTGGTTGCCTCACCTTAACCCTAACCTGAACCAAAGTTTTACATACCTTAACATTTGGTAACCTTTTCTCGTGACGAAGAGGAAAAAATGGCATGTCTAATATGTACTTTATATATATTTCAGAGTTTGAGCTCATTTTGTGAGATTGTGTTGCAGCGGGAGGTACAGGTTCAACTTCCCCCACCCAGATTTTCCCAGTCACAGGCCTCGTTCTCTAACTGTTAGGCTACCTACTGCCACTGATTGGTCAGAGAGGCATTCCAACCATGTTTTCTGAATGACATAAGGCATGCCAAGATACTCATTGGCTGCCTGGCTAACTAGTGGTTTTAGCTTTTTCTTATGCACGCATCCTTAAAAAATATATTTAAGCAGCATCCATGCAGTGGTAACTATTGTGAAAGTGATGATACATGGTTGAATCTTCTACTCTATTTGGATATGTTGGTGTTGCTAACAGCACTCAGAACCTCATACCTTGCCACATCACTGTCAGACCAATAATCACAGTAAAGAACACTCATCCAGGGATTATTGCTATAATAAAACAACATCTCCACTGTTTTCTTCCTCTCACATATCCACAGCTGCATGTACATATTGTCTGGGGGATGGGGGAGAATGGAATTTCTCCTTTGATTTATACGATGGACCTGGTTTTAACCCAGCCCTACTGCTGGAAGCTTGCCATCACACCATTCAGTTATCAGCGAGCTCTTGAAAGTGACCAGACATTTTACGCCAGGTTTGGGTCACTCTGGGCAGGTTGGGCGTTTAAGGAGTGGAATCTCTTGTCAGGTGTATGAGTAAATATGTCGTATATACTTGTGCTTGCAGCTTCGTTTATTAAGTCGGCCTAGAATGGCCAGAGAACAATGAATTTATGGGAAAAGAATAAAAACATTTAAAGGAAAATAGTTATGTTTAGCAGTTATTTTGTTTAAAAGGATTATGAAAGTCTGCGTGGAAACCCTATATAGATAAACTTACCTTGTCCTATGTTTGATACAGTAGATGTTAAGACAGGTTGGTGAAGACTCAGAAAGTGAAGAGTACAGTAGCTCTTTTATCTCTCGAAGGGCTATGTTAAAGTCTTCCAATGAGCACTTGTAAAATGTCTGTTGGTAAGCTCTGTAGTGGTTGGATAAGCAAAAGGGAAATCTAGAAATAAATAAAGTGGATTAGGTCCTCTGAAAGCTCCATCTTTGCCCTACAGCCGACTGGGTACCTCTCCTGTCTGCATGATAATGCTTTTGTCAAGGCTTGTGACCCAGTTGGTACAAAGCGGGAAATTACGTCATTTGCAAATATGCTTTCATTCCATGATAGTGTATAATTGTACAAATGAAATGAGATTATCTCTCTAGTCCTCCACAAACAGCCATCCAGCTTTATAGGGGGGATTGGAAAAAAGTGATAATTTGCCAAAAAACCCGTGGCGTGAAAGCATGTACTCAACCTTGGGCCCAGGTTATTTTAAGGAAAGCCAATCTTTGATCAGCCAAGCTGAAATGGCTAAGATAAGTGGGAGCTACATCTCGCGGCAGGACCGCGCACCAGTCTGATATTGCTATTTCCTCCCTGGTTTCTCAAGAGCGGTAAATAGCTGCTGCCCCCACCATTCCCCCTGCACCTCCTCCCCTCCCCCTTTATCTGCTCCCCACTTTCTTCTGGAGATCTCTGTCACTTTAATCCACAGAGTCTGCCGCTGGTTAACAAGGAAATCCTGTGTCAATTATCACCAACCACTTCCTGCTGGGAGAGCAGTGGGGAATCAAAGGGGCCTGAGAGTCTTTCACACCAGAGAGGAGCAGTAGGCCTAATTAAATGGCCCTTGTGTCCTGCTGGCTGCTGGTGGCCGGGTGACAGATAGCCCAGCCCAACGATAACCTCCTTCAGCTGATGATTGTTTTGATAGGGGAGCTAGTAGGCTCTTTGGGTGCCCTAAGGTTGGCAGATTGTGATCCAGGAGTCCAAATTAACTCACATCCATAACAGCAAGTTTTGTTGAATGATGGATGATGGATAAAGTCTATGAAATGTATGTAATCGTAATGTGTGTATAACAAATGTAACAGATCTAAGTAATCCTGAGCCATGGTGTTATGCATTATGAATTCAGTCTCAAAAAGCTTCCCCACAAAATCATATGTCTTGGTTTAGTCTCCTCTCAGCTAATATAAGACAGAGAAAACAGTCATTTCATTCTGTTTTCATAAATCTGGAAAAAAATTGAATCTCTTGAAGAGACCCATGCACGATGCATCACTGCATCATTTGCACACTAGTGGGTGAGGCGTGTATATTAAGATTTGATATGCCATATCTTAACTCAATTCTCAAAACTCTGTGTTTGGGGGGAAAAGGAGGTTATTTGAAGCCCAAATATGCAACACTCAAAAGCGACAATTCCCAGACCACTTTCAGGCAGAGGTCTGTGAAAGCAAAACGTAAGGTACAAACTCCTTTTTATCAACTTTAAGCATCATATGGGGTCAGCAAATCACCAACCTGCTTGCCTTGTAGTCGTCATTTCAAACTACACTGTCACTTACAGGTATCTTGTGTTGCCTGCATAATGTCAGATTGCGCTATCACCCACAGTCACTGCCAAAAGAAGCTCTTTCTGTTCATTAAAAAAGTTCGCTTCTAAAAACTCACTTGAATTATCATTTCAAATAGTGCCAGTGGTCTATGAAATATGTTTCCCAGGGATTGGTTATGGATTGTGCATGATTGATAGAATAGGTAATTCATGGGTTGGAATGAAGTGAATGTGAATAAATATTTACAGAGGCTGCACATAGTCAAACCTTTTGGGATATTTTGCATTAAAACAGTCTAAATGTTGTACTTTAATTCACAAACCTAAAGAGATATGATACTATGTGTTGGTACATTGGTGAAATTCTAACATTGCACTAGGAACAAAGAAACTTAAAGCCGAAGCTGAAGTTCATCACATTGTCCTCCCTTCCTCCTCTCCCAGTCCCCACTCCTGGAGACAGCCTCAACCCCCGGTGCCTTGTCCACCTTTAAATTTTCATATGAAGGAAAAGGGCTGCAGAAAAACCAATTTACTAACAGAGCGACATCATCTGTTTGGCCGTTTATCTCTGACACACCACCCCTCAGTCCAGTGTTGACAGTACATGATATTCCATTAATCTGCCTAATGAAAATTTAACCAGTGTTATAAACAAATAATTGGCCATTATCCTCTCAAAGATCCCGAATAAATTACTTGGGCGTTTTTCATGGCTTCTGAAAGAAGAAGAAGCCGGCCCCTCCTGATTGATGTTGGAATAAATGCGAGGCCGGCTCCGACGCTGCGAGTGGGTCTCGGCTAAGCCTGTGATTGACTTAATGAGAGTCTTTGGGGTGAGTAAATGTTCCAAATTGCTCAGTCATTAGCTTTTGCTTGGCTGTCTGAAGATACCCCCGGATCTGCAGCGCGGGTCTCTCCTCTTGTACCATTCCGCCTGCAATTACATTTTCATTTAGAGCAAACCTCTGAAGTCCGATAGGCAGGCCCCTTTTCATTATGCTGGCCTCCTTTTTCTTTTTTATCTAAATGGTGTGAAATGTCTCTTCATTTAGACCAATTAAAGTTGAAAAAGACTGCGCTGTAATGAATTATCATACAAATTATTTACTTAATGCCACAATCTCACTCCCTCTCTCCCTCTTCTCCTCTCTCATCCCCCTCTCTCTGGCACCGGGGATGCACAGAGTGCAGGCAGATAGGGAATACGGTGTGAGAGAAGACGTGGTGGGAGTCCACAATGGATCTACTTTGAAATTGAAACTTCCTTCAAAATGATATGCTTGCATATTTTGCTCATATTTTTGCTCTATATCTCGCATGAACTGAGGGCTGCATATGGCAAGGAGGATGGAGGACCTGACATCTGAACAAAGGGAATAGTATGTCGTCAATATGCCTCATTTCAGATATTTCATTTCAGGAGATGTCTAAGCTCTTCTTAATTAAGAACAAGCTTATGGTTTCAAATTAACTCATTTAATTGAGGGGACCGGTTCTTGTCTGCAAGACGGTGTGGAAAATGTCTCTAGTCTCCTTCCGGAGGCTGTTGGCTGACACATAAACACTGGGAGAGTTCACAACTATCACAGCAGCCCCATCCATACCGCTGGGACTGCCTCTCTCTATCCCTCCTCAATGAGATACACACTGCCAAAGACTCCTCCATTAGCTTTTCACCAACAGAACAGCTATTTAGCGCATATTCTCCAGCCATTATTCATGTTAGCAGCCAATGCACCATATTAGGGTTGTTTTTCAGCAGCCGACATAATGGGGAGAGCAATGAAACCGTATATTTCCTTGAATGTTTTGTTTTTTAAAACGAGTCAATTCACAGCCTGGTTGTGCTGGGTAAAGCTGGTGGAGCTGAAGTGACTTGTCACCATGGAGACGGCAGCTTCTACTTC
>CABFOQ010019366.1:15944-32470 GCA_900660455.1 Gephyroberyx darwinii
GTGATGTCACCAGCTCTAGTTGGAGCTCGGTAATGGTTTCCATCTACCCAAAACCACTCCATGCCAACCTACACTGCATGCCAGCTCCCCTACCTCTTTCCTCCACTCCTTTCTTCCTCTCTGCCCTCTCACCCCTCCTTTCTCGTGCTCGCTCCCCTCTCGTCTATCATGTGCTGAAATCTTCCCTTCTCACTCTCTTCTTTCCACCCATCTCCTGCTTCTTCCTTTAATCCTTTCTCTCGCCCCCTCTACCTCCCTCATCTCCTCTACCCTCTCTTTTCCTTCCATGCCTCCTCTCTCTACACTTTTTGACCCCCTCTTCCTGCCTCTCCTCTGCTTTCCATTTCTACTCCTCTCCCTCCCTACGCCTTCCCCTGTCCTTTGTCCTAGCTAACATCTGATGTCAGTTAACCGGTGCCTGCCCTGCTCCAGTGCTACTCTGCCACTGCTGTGTGAACAAAAACCCCCAAAAAGCGAGTGAGAAGCTGACGCATTTTCACATTAACACCATTACCACATGAATGCAGTTGGAAAACTAAACAAGATGCTTTGTACGGGTTAGAATATAGATTCTCTTTTAAAACTTGTTCTTGTTAAGTACCTTTTAATAGATCCCAACTTTTGTGGGTCCTATAACTTACTTGGCACATCAAGGATGATGTAAACATAGGGTTCAAGTAAAAACAGAAAAACAAACAAATCTGAAGAAGGTTTTCACACAGCTGCAGCACTATGCTGGTGAGCTGCAATATCCTTTGGTTCATAACTCCATTCTTCTGGGGCATCCTGTGGGCTGTGGGTTAGACACATACCACATTCTCATCCAAACGACTTCAAACCATGAGCCTTGTTACGTGTCATCCCCCCTCTCTCCCATGTTTCCTGGTCCTCTCCACTGTATATCTGATCATCTGAGCTTTAAAATTATATAAGAAAATCAACATTGGCTAATAGGCTATACACATCTGCTTGTGTAGAATTACTAAAAGACAAAAACTGATATATACAGCTGGTGTCTAGTTTTCTACATGCTTTGACACTTAGCACACACTTTCACAGCTGTAATTGTTTCACCACAGTCCCTCATACTTTTATATTCATCTCATCGTTAAACATTGCACATATAAATACTGTGTTTTAAAAAATAAAAATAAATAATTCTTCACCTTTTTGTATACCTAATGCACATAACCCCAATTGTCTTCTGTCTCAATACGTTCTGCTGCTACAGACATTACTGCTGCTATATGTTGCAACTTCTGTGACTGCTGGAATCACAGAATCTTGCACTTTTCCATTCATACATTTCTACTCAACATGTCAGTCAGTTGTGTATGTTTACATAAACACCATTTCCTCTATTCTTATTTATACCTTGCTTTCTTTGATGTATCCTATTACTACTTGCTGCTGCAGCGGCCACTTTCCCCATGATCAAATATTTATCTGACCCAAAAGAATGTCTCCACTACACCTAAAAAAATGTCCTTCTAAATGTTTCCCAAAAAAATCACTTTGTTTCTGGAGTGAAGTACAGTGAATGAGTAGATAGGTGGAGAAGGAATTTGAACCACTCACCCATCCACCCACTCATACAGCCGCCCATCCATCCATTCAACCCTACCTGAGGATGACACTGGATGATAGCGAACAGCGCCTCGTGAACAGCCAGGAATGCTGATTGGTAGACAGGTGGGGTCAGGTGGTCAAGGGGCACCAACTGGAGCGCTCCAAGGACCAGGGTCACATGATGAGGATTGGTGATTAGCCCCTCTCCCTGGCGCAGCAGTGATGTCATCGACGTTACCGTGGGAACGGTAAAGGGAAGGGTCAGAGAGAGGTCAAGGCTGGACGATCTTACGAGGAACTAAAACACACCAAAAAAAAAAAAAACAGACAGACTGTGAGATATAGACACACACACACACACACACGACCATATGTGCAAGTAATCGCAAATGCAGACGCGCGCACACACACACAAACAAGACAGCATGAGTCGGAGAGATGGTCCGACTGGACACTGGATCAGGATCTGACAGAAGACAGGGTATCTGCAAGTTTCAGAAAGCCACATTTAAGACCTTTTTAATGCTACGCGAAAATGAATTTAATATCAATTTTAAAACAACAAAGCTGGCAACACCAGCCTATATCTGAGTGAACAATGAAAGTTCTGAAACTAAATGGGCAGTATAAGAAAAAGTACAACAGAAAATGAATTGTTAAGGAACAAATTGTTCTGTATATTGTACTACTAATGCTGTTGTGTATTAATCTGGTCTTTCATGCTGTCATTGCATGGTGAAAAGATAAAGACTTCTAATAACTGAATTAAGACAGTTTAATACAGTTTACATCCTTAAATTTAGATAATTTAAGAGTTGGAGACACAGAAAGAGAGAGTGCGAGAGAGAGAGATAAAGAGATGAAGAAAAGACAGATGAGAGATGATAGACAGACATACATACAAACATAGGAAGCATTCAGCATGAGGGTGTGGGTAACACAGGAAAGACAGGACCAGAACAGTGTGTTTAGCATGGTAAACCATGGCTTGTGCGTGTGTGTCTATGTGTGTAGCGTGGTTAATAGCTGCTCCACCCTGAGGGCCAGCTGGCCTGATGGGAAACACATTGACTGTAGGGGCTGGACTCACTGAATTACATGAATACAATGGGCATCCATTTGAAATCAACAGTCTGTGATGGTCGTCTGGCTGCTGGGTCATTCAAGATGGCTCCCACAGATACTTTCATAATGCAGTCATGGAAATTAGCACCGGTTGTGGGCATGTGAACATAAAAGCATCTCAGCATGGTTCAGTACCATGGGGGGTGTATATTCCAGTGGAAGCTATATTGAACATCCCAGCTTTCTGATTTTTCTTCTGTCCACATATGAAAAAAATGTTTAATTCAATTACAAGAATATCAAAATTTGATGGCAGTCATCTTAGTTGTACTGAAGGGGATTTCAACCCCCAACCTGCCTTTAATTCCTTGGGTAGGTCATGTTTTTCCTCTGACTAAGGCCTCAAACACACTGGTGGCATTGGGGGGGGGGTTCCCCCTTTTCCATTGACTTACAACCAATGTTCCCTCAGACATGTTCATTGGTGGGAAGGCTGTTCTTGGTGAAACAGCCATTTAGACTCTATTGCATTAAAAATTCTTCACCAACACTAATACTGTTTTAATTATTTTAGGCCAGGTGGCAGCTCCCCTAGCCCCCCAGCACCAATTCAGTGGTGGCAGAGAAACAGCTGTAGACGTTCAGACGCTCTGCAGCAGGAACATCACAGTGTTGCTGATACTGCAATCAATGCTGTCAAGTATTTCCTCACTTCTTATTGTGTTGAAAACTTCATCAAAGTGTTGCTTTCAAGCACTAAAATATCGTCACTACTCTAGTGAAAGTTTGGATACGTACATATGTGTGTGTGTGTGTGGGTGGTGTATGTCTTTTCTCACCACCATAGCAGATATGACCTGTGGTGCAATGAGCCACAGTGCTCTAGAGCAGGGCTCAGGTAAATGGCAACAGGACAGCAGCTTAATGATGATTACTGCAGATCGCACCTCCTAGGACACAGCGGGTGGAAGGGGTAATAACATGAGAGTAAGTATAACATATCATAAGACAGCAAATATGATTCATATGGAAAACGCAAACAGATCACAGTGCAAGTGAAATGCAAATCTCCCTCCCATCATATATAAGAGTTTTTCAAGTATGGATTGTTCACAAACAAGAACTACTGACTGTAGGGTACTTCTGGAGCTCAAAACCCCCTCTAGAGTACGTTGGCAACTGAACAGACACACATTCAACATCCATAGTTTACGAAAGTAAGATTTAAATGATAATTCATCTGAAGTGATAAAATGGGCTGGGAAAACACTTAATGTGTTGAATCACTACTCTCTGGTGGAAGCTCATTTGTTTCAAACGAGAGAATCCCGCTGCCTCATTCTGCTGCAGATGCCATGTGTTGGATCTATGCTAGATGTTGATTATGCATATGTAAACTAAAACAAATGTTTTTCCTGTTTTTCCCCCATTTACGAGCCATTTGTGAACAGCCAGGGAGAAATATTTCATTGCAACCAAAATTGTTGTAATGGTGTAATAATACAATACTTTCATCTCATTAAGTACATAGTTTGCAACAACAAAAATTCAACATGTGTGATCCTGGCCTTACCCTGTAGTTTCCTGCCCTCAGCTTGCCAGTGTCCAGTCCTTCTCTGACCAGCAGTAGAAGCAGGTTGAACTGTCCTGTAGTACTGCTCTCCACCAGATGGCGTAGGAGCTCCTCCACAGCCGGCTCCAGTTCACAAACATCATTTAATGACAGCCAGGGAACTGAAAGAAAAAGAAAAAGTTCATTTATAATATTGTTAAAGTGCATGAAACTGTAGAGCTGTATGTAGTCAAATCAGTATGTGTGTGCATGTATTAAGGCCTGAATGATGTAGGATTTCTGGGTCTGATACTGAGGAAAATGAATGATATCTCATTTGGTAAATATTTTCTGACATTCATGTGAAAGTCCAGAGACGTCTCTTTGAAAGGAATCTCACAAATGCAGCTGTCAATATTGACAGAGTGATAAAGAAGGCTGACCATGAATCACCATCTGATTGGGAATTAACAAAAAAGCCTCATAGCGGCACAGATAGGTCACAGATAGGTCTATGGAAATGTTCATTTTCTGAAAGGGCTGGTGTAAACGTGGAATCAACCATACGTAAATAAAACCAATTATCAACTTATGTGTGAGCTTCATGTTAGTTGATAGCAAAGGTGCATGATACACCTGTTGTGTATCATGCACCTTTGCATGTGTGCATGTGTCTGTACCTGCCAGCAGTCTGTATACACTCTGCAGTATCTGAATGTATAGCTCATCCAACTCCTTTCCTTCCTTCTTCTCTGCTCCTCCCTCCTTCTCCCTTTCTCCTGTTCTCTTGACTGCTTGGTAGAATGCAGACAGGAAGTGAAGAGAGGAAACCAGGAAGCCCATGGGTCTGGGGGCGAAGTTTGTCTCTTTGAGGATCTGCTGGCAGAAGCCCTGATAGAGGGTCATATGACTGAGGGTGAGCTGGGCGCCACTCGGCTTGTTATCGCCCTCCACTGACAGGGTGGACAGTTCACAGTGCAGCATGACAGTAACAACTTCTACTAAAAAAGCTTGGCCAAGGACACTGGCGAGCTGGTTGACTGGCTGACTGACAGTCTGAGGCTTTACAATGGTCTCAATGGCTGGTCCCATTGCTGCAGTGGTTCTGGCAAGCATTTGTGTCAAGGTTTGATCCATTGGTTTACTCCTGCCCAGGTTAGAGGTCATTGCTTGGGAGAAAGAGGTCAGTGATGCCAGCAGGAGATGAACAGACAAAGTAGCCACTCCTAGTTCTGGTTTAGCTAAAGTAGCTGCCTCAGCTAGACTGTGCGGTGTTTGAGGTGTAATGGCCACCATTTGCCTGCCGGCTATTTCATTACTGGTTAAATAGCAGGCAAATTGCTCCAGGTTGAGACGAACACTGCTGTTTCTCATTATAATCAACTGGACCATAGATCTGATGAAACCTTGTGCTGCTTTGACTAAATCCAACCAATCTGGGCTGCTTGTAGAGCGAAATCTTCCTCTGTCACTATGGAAGAGGAGGGACGACACAGCAGCCTGTAGCAAACTGCTGCCATGGATCAGCTTCAGAACACTTTGGAAGTTCCTACCCTCCAGGAGACAAGCCAGAAGTCTGAGCAGCTTCCCCAGGAACAGAGCATCGTCTCCTGGGTTAGGTGGGCCCCCGGCCGCCCTGTCTGGCTGACTGGAGGTGGAGGTGAGCATGAAGAAGAGAAGGAGGAAGAGACAGGAGAGATCCTCGGAGCTCATCCCATCTGGGTTTAGGTTTGTAGCGATTTGGAGTAAGTCTAACAGTTCCTTTGTCTGTGTGACAGACAGCAATACAGAAACCTCTCCAGTCTTGGAGGATCTCAGTATCTCCTCAACTATAGCCTCTGATGTCTTCACAGTGGGAGGAGCTTGACTGTCATCTCTCTCTGATTGGTTTTCTGCAATTCCTTTGGCTGGCAGACCAAACTGCTGGAACTTAAGGAGCATCACACAAACCTGGGGTGCATCCGATGCCATGAGAACTTCTATAATCCTTTGTGTGAGGGACCGAACCGTGGCAGAGAACAGTGGAGGCAACTCTACAAGAATGGGGCTTTGGAGAAACTGTGAGGATATGAGGGAGCTAGACAGGTAGCCAGGCAGGGAGACAGGCAGCCGGTCTTTGCCTCCACCTGTCTGTCTGCTGAGCAGTGAACTGAGAAGAACATTTGCCACGCAGCCCACATCTTCCCCGGTCAGGTAGGGAGCAATCAAAGGGAAATTGGATGTGACAAGATACCAGTGTGCTACAAGGTAGGAGCTGGCATTCACACTTCCTATCTGCCCATCCCATACCATCTCTCCATCCAGACTGACCTCAAGCTCTTCTCTTGCTAAAATGCATTGTGCTGCTCTGCTCAGCAGTGCTGCAGTACTGGGCTGGGCAAGTAGGGGGGTGTCTAACAGCACTTTCTTCATCTGTTGCAAGGTGAGGAATTTGAGCAGCAAAAAACTCATGGGGCTGCAGGACGGGTGGATGAGAGAAGGTTGGAGACTGGCTGAAAAAATCCCACCAGAGAGAAGAGTCTCTATTTGGGATAGGGCTTGGTCTTGAATCTCACTTGTAGCTGGGGTTTGGGCTGATTCTAGTGATGTGTACTTGCTACAATGGATGTGGAAGAGCGTGTCCACTTCCACCCAGGTGTACCTGAGCAGGAGAGCTGCTTCCTGGGTCTTTTGTCTCCACGGGACCTCCAGTTCAGAGTTTGACGCCTTATTTGACTCCTTGTGGTCAGAGTTCTTTTTACTTTTTATTGAGGTCTTTTCAGTTAAACCTAAGTCTGTTGCTATGGCTACATTTGAAGCCTTCTTTTCTGATGACACCAGCTGCAGTAAATCCTTGATCACTTGCCTCATCTCCTCCATCAGGCTGTGAGTCTGTCTGACTAAGGGGAGAGGAGAGGCGTTGTCTAGAGTCTTCAGACTAAACAACACAGCATGAAGGAGCTGGGTGAGGGACAGGAGCTTCAGAGATGCATCTTCTCTCTCTCTGTCCATCTTTCCATCTCTATTCTCTCCTTCATCACCTCCTCCCCCTTCCACCTCCATCTTCTCCTCCTCTCCTCCCTCCTTCACCAGGTCAGGCAGTATGTACTTCCTGATGCTCTCCAACACCAACGAGCAAATCTCTAGGCCCTGAGAAGGAGGTGCGTCTAGAAGGCAGGTCCTCAGAGAGGCGGAGACCCCCTCAGAAAGCAGAGGAGGTCGGAGGTCATCGAGGGAAGGACGGCACACAATAGTCAGGAGCTCAGAGAAGAAACGAGGCAGCTGACGGAGCTTAGTGTAGGTCTGGAGCAGATCACATACCATTAGCTGTTGGGAATAAAAAAAAAGTTTTTAGTTAAAAACAAACATTTCTTTTTTGGCCCGACATAAATATTGAGCATTTTAATTATGCCTATCGTGTTTATCGTCAGGTTTATCTTTGTTTTTTTAAATAGTATTTACTGTAAAAAAGAATATGCAATGCACGTTAGGATTGATTGATTGATTGATTGATTGATTGCACACCTGTCTGGCCCGTTGGACTCGTGTTTCCATGCACTCAGCATCAACCCAGGCTGAAGATAACAGCTGGTCCAGGTCTGGTTCAAGAATCAGATGGTTGAGACCCAATAGGACCTTCAAACAGCGGTACCATGCTGGGATGCTGGAGGACAGGATAGAAAACATTTATCACTGTATGAGCAAGGACATTTTTACATGATGAAAAGTCTAGGATTCAATTCGCCTGGACTTTGGAAAACAAAATGACATCAAGAAGAGTTGTTTGTTTTTATCCTGAGAATTTCCTAGAACACAAAAGAACAGAACAGTATAAGAGGAGTTAAGTTACCTCGGCTGGGCCTGGTTGAAGAGCATTTGGACCAGGGCTCTGTAAAAGTTGAGTTGAACCTCTCCATGTCTTATCCTGTCTGCTGCTACATTATAGATATCAGCTGACAGAGCCTGGCTTAGCAGGGCCTCCACAGCCAGCAGGGCCAGGCTCCAGCTCTCTGGAGAACAGAGGGAGGCTGGGGGAGAGTTCTGTCCAGGGGACAGAGCAGCTGGCTGGGCTGCTTTAGCAGGTGAGATGGAGGCTGGAGGAGAAGGTCCATCCAGGCCTATGTCCAAAGCAGAGACCAATCTGGTGAGAAAATAGAAACACAGAATCCTCTGCTCTTCCTCACCCCCTCCTCCACCTATTCTGTAGTTTTCCAAAAAGAACTTAAACAGCAGAGACAAGGCATTTGACTTCACAGTGTAGTGTAGGGAGGGCTCACAGTAGCCCTGCACACACAGTTTGCCAAGTATGGTACTGACTGGCCTCAACAATCCCTTCGCCCCTCCAGGACCACGCTTCCCACAATCCTCCTTAGAAGGTAGGAGGTCCTCCTTGTAGGAGGTCAGGTGCTCGGGGGGGAAGAGAGCTAATTGGAGGATGGAGTCTATCTTGATGCGGATGTCTCTGCTCAGCTGCTGACGGACACGCAGATGTGTGTGAGAAAGTGTGTGTTCCCCTGAGGTCAGCAAGTGCCTGAGTAGTATTATGGGCTGTATCAGTTGGTTTGTTACCATAGTAAATACTCTGTTAGGATTGGCTTGCTGCCGTTGAACTGACAAATAACACGACAACACCTGAAGCAACACCTCAAGCATATGACCGGAATGGAGGTTTTTCATTGGCTGAAATAGGGATTTGTTAGCATCCATCATTGGCTGGTCTGGGGGACTTTCAGTGATTGGCTCAGATTGGGCTGTATCGGAATCTCTAGTAGGCTGAGCTTGTAGAGACTCAGTCATTGGCTCATCTTGAGATGTAACTGACTCTGTGATTAGTTCCGGTTGCATGTGGGCAGGATAGGGTCCTGTGAGTGATGGCTGTTGTAGCTCACGGCAGGCCACAGAGCAGAGCTTGGCCAATAGATTGACCATGAGCTCGTACTTGGTGGTGAAAATAGATGAGAGGGCCGGAGAAGAGAGGATTCCCTGGCACACACTCAGTAGGGTGGTCACACACACTGATGGCCCAGCGCCAACACGGATACACTCTTGGAGACGGTCGAGTAGCAGCTAGAAACACAAAGAGAACACAAGATCAGCAATACATCCATCCAATACATCGCTGTTCACAAAACTTGAGTTGTTCTAAAGTTTAGTTTCCCAAAAGGTCATCTGGCCCCCATTCACTACAATCATTTCAGAGGAGAGTATTTATTTAGGATACTGTGCCCTGATGAGATTTCATGTGCATTTTTATTACATTGTCGTTGGGATTACACCAGTACCATAGCAAGCTGTAGACTGATGATCAAACTCGCTCTGGTCACAGGATAAACAGATTTCAAAGAAGAAAAATCAGTGGTATTGCATTAGAGAACTTACACCTTTTCTAGGATTGTGCTGGTGTTTTTATTTTATTGCTGTGGTCAGTGTACCTGTGCCATATTGAGCCTGAGGCTGATGGTCTTGCCCTGGCTGAGGAGGGAGTGGAGCTTCCGGCTGTGCAGCAGGTCATCAAGGTAACCCCACAGTCCTTCTAGAACCCTCTGAGAGAACTCCACCTTCTGACTGTAGAACCCGGTCAGAGCATGGATGGACCAGTCCAACAGCACCTAAGATAGATACACACATAGATAGATGGTAGAGATGCATATGCTGCTTTTCTATGCTACTCTCTTCTCCACAGATCACGTAAAACAGATCATCTCAAAAAGACAGTCCTATCTGACTACTATGGGCAGAAATATGTGTCACTAGAAACTGAATTTGAATCATCATTTATTTGGATTGCTCAACTTGAATAATTACATTGAAAAACTGAATCTGAATAGCATATTTTGAAATTGAATTTATTCGTTTGGAACTGAATTCCAATAAACTTGAAACTGAATGTAATATTATGAAAATGAATTAATTTGCTCTGAAACTATTTGATCCTCACTGAAAATTCAACTCTCTATATATAGCCTGCTTCCACATTCAGTTCTCACAATTCAAATTCAGTTCTTGTAATTCAATTTCAGTTCATTGAGACACACATCCGGTCGTTGAGGAAGAGCAATCGAGTGCAGATTCACAGAACTCCTTTTCGGCCAATCAGCACCTATGTTTTTGACCATTTCAAGATTGGATTGAATTATACTCAGGCCAAAATGTTACCATGGTGACGGATCAGGCGCAAAACTCAGATGTGTGTCTCAGTAAACTGAATTTGACTTGCAAGAATTGAATTTGAATTGTGAGAACTGAATGTGGAAGTATAGAGAGAGTTGAATTTTCAGTGAGGATCAAATACAGTTTCAGAGCAAATTAATAAATTTTCATAATATTACATTCAGTTTCAAGTTTATTGGAATTCAGTTCTAAAGTAATAAATTCAATTTCAAATTATGCTATTCAGATTCAGTTTTTCAATGTAATTATTCCAGTTGAGCAATTCAAATTCAAATATAAATGATTCAAATTCAGTTTCTAGTGACACATATTTCTGCCCATAGACCACATATAAAAATATAATATCCCCATTTTCCCATCCCAACTGTAAGACAACTGCCATTGTCCTCCACAGAGAGGACAAATGAAAGAATGTTTCATGACCTTGGGACTAACCCAACCCTTTGGTAACACATTGTAACATGCCTGAAATATGTGGGCATCAATGGGGAAAAAACAGCCCACTTTTCCTGAAAAGTTGACTTTTTGAAGAGACAAGTTATCTGTAGGGCACTAATGATATCTCCAATCTATATTTAGATGATCTGAGCGTGGAGAGTAGTCTGGATCTTAATGGATTACCAGCTATGGGATTGAAATAATCATGTTACGGTATGATAATAATTTGTTAGTTACAAAAAGACATCACTTGTTGGATTACTCAGAGACTTGATTAAAGGATAAAAGGCATTTTTGATTGAGATAAGTAAAATAAACACAATAAGCACATCCTTAGACACTTATCAAAGACAATCATCATCATCAAGACACAAACATAATTTTGTACAACTTGGAATAATGGTGTTACCTGTTCTTTGTTGGGCAGCAGGCACTGGGAGGAGATCCAGGCAAAGCGTGCCAGCTTCAGCTTGTCCTCCCATGGAGTCAGAGGACTCTTCAACTTCAAATGGATACCTGAGTAGATGGCAGCCATCGCTGCTGCTACTGGACTGGGTTTAGGAGAAGGGAGGAAGGGCTGGAGGAATGGAGGGAGTGAGTACGAGAGGCAGAGAGAGAGAGATGTGATGTTTATATGACCAGAAGACCTGGCAAGTGTTCTGGGTTAGTACTACTAACGTTGTTCTAAAAGGCTGCATTTATTTGGTTCCCGGAAGGTTCAAGCATCTGCGTACGAATTAGACTGTCTGATTCTGACATTATACAGAATTATTCTGAGGATGATTTTGACACACTTTGTCATGTTGTAGAGCTAACCTTAACTAGCGTCGGTAGCCTCCTCTAGCTAACATGAGCTAGTACTGAGGGCGCTACACGTCTGTAAAAACCAAACAGTTAGCTCTGAGCAGAAACGCTGTTTATTACTATAATACTTTCAAGCTGCGTACATTTAGCCAATATTAACATACTACTTACAACTTTCTATCTGCACGTGTCTTCTGTTGTCAGATCCAGACCAACTTTCAACTTTCACCTTTCACCTTCCCGGCCAGGCAAAAGTAATCGAGCATTGATTGAACAACTCTCGGCTCTAGTAATAATTTCCCACTTTTCATCATTTTATCACAAACCCGAATGTATATTCTATTCAATGTCTTCATTGAATGGAGGATATGGATAAAGCAATATCTAAAATAAAACTGATCACATCTTCATCTACATCAAAGAATATTCGTTACATTTATTTCTGCTTTGATCGCCCCGGAGATTGTGAGGCAACGTACACAAAATGATTTGTATAAACTAGATTTAAAACAAATATATTATATATGTTTAAATACAACACAATACGAAGATGAAATGTCTGATTAAACATTGGAAATGTTTATAAACACTTGCTGGGCATCAATGATCATGGTTCTCTTGGTTATGCCTGGGAAAGTTTGCTTATACCGTCAGCCATAGATTTTTACCAGAGGAGTCGTTCTTGGGTTTCATACAGTCAAACCAGGGTCACCTTTTCTCTTTCTGAGCTCTTTCTTTGACAGGGGACTTTGGTGTATTTCTATCAATGGTTTTGGTTTGAGTTGGTGTTCACTAGTGTGTGTTTCCGTGTTTGCCCCGTAACTATCGATTCAGGGACAGATGGTTGTGACAGGCAGGGTGTAGGTGGCTAGTGACCGGCGATAAGAGAGATAACCCAGGCGATGCTGGGTGAAGGCGGCTGTCAGGCAGAGATAAAATGGACAATAACGGTCAAAACCCAACAATGTAGCGGCACCAAGCTTTTACCGATCGGCTTTGGATACAGTGAGTTGACACCGCGGCTGGGGATTGCCAACATGTTTTCTCCGAGTGGACTTTCTTATCTATGCTTTTGACCGTGAGGACCACCACGACACTGACATCAACCTGATTTGTCTTGGTGTAGAGGAGAAGTTCCCTTCAGTACCGGGATCTGTCTAATTGTGTGTCCTACTCGCTGTATTGCTCGTTGTAACAGACGACTCGGACGATGCGACTTTTACTCCACCTGTCAAGGTGCACGAGTAGGGTGCATTTGTTGAAACGCAGGATTACACACTCCTGTGTTAGTAGGCTGATATGTTGGGAATACCAGACCCACACATCGGGACTGCGGGGGAAGAGGGAGACAGCCGGGGGTGTTTTCCCAGCCCCTCTCTCTTCACACAGGGCCTTCCTGCCGGTTCCGCCCTACAGTTCAACTGGACTTCTTTCTCCGGGCTGTTTACACACACACTTCTCGGCGAGACGGCTACGGTCGCCCACGCACACACCTGTTGCCTTTTCCAGCTCGTCTACTGACTCTCAACCAACAACGCCTGTAAAGACGGAGACAGAGGGAGGTCAAACGCCGACCACCTTCCCCGTTGAAGATGTTAAAAGGATTCTGCATCTTGCTCACCCTGAGAGATGGAGACTGGCAGGTAAGCTGGCAGTGTGTCTGTCTGTGTACCCAGGGCTGCAGCAGGGAATTATGGTCCCGGTGCACAGGAGGTGAGTCTGAGTATTACCTCAATTACCGGACAAGGGCTGCTCTGCTACTCTCAGACCTCTTGGATGTCTCAGTGGAGAGCTCTGTTAATGTTCTCTTAATGCTCAAAAGGAACGATTTTCTGTAGCCTGCAACTTGATTTCTGGTGCAGATTTACCGGATACCCTTCTTTAGAGGTTGATGAGAGAGCTTTTCCTTTTTTACAAGAAAAATTGCTGACTTTTATGAATTGCAGTGTGTACCTCCTAAAATTATAGTAATAATGTGCTTTTTCTTTTCAGGGTTTATCTTCATTTTGATGATGATCTTATTCTGTGCTTCTGTCTCTCCATCCACTCCAGCTGCAGTAGGCTTCCTGTGTGTCTCCAGTGCAGTGACCATGTCAGCTCCATTCTTCCTGGGTAGGGTGATTGACACCATCTACACCACTGGAACGGACACAGAGACCATGGCAGCCTCCCTGACATCGTTGTGCATTATGCTGACGGGGGTGTTCCTCTGTGGTGGGGCAGCTAATGCTGCCAGGGTCTACCTCATGCAGATCTCAGGTGAGATGGGAGAGAGATTTGCATTCAAATTCACATTCAAATGTAGACACACAGACAGACCAAACAGATTACGTAGATGTCCAACAGACTTACAGATGCTGAACACAAAATCACTGGTGTCTGGTGTTTACAGGCCAGCAGAATGTGAGCAACCTGCATGCACCTCTGTTTGATTTCTCTGTCCAGGAAGGTCCCAACTAGGAACCTTTCATCCTTCCTTCTCCATCTTTCTCTCTCTTCTACATCTTTCTCTCTAACTTCTCTCTTCTTCTCCCTCCAGGTCAACAGATTGTTCGGAATCTCCGTGCCTCTCTGTTCTCCTCCATCCTGAGACAGGAAGTGGCGTTTTTTGACCGGACTCGGACCGGCGAGCTCATTAACCGCCTCTCTGCTGACACGGCCTTGGTCGGCCGCTCAATCACAGACAACTTATCAGACGGCCTGAGAGCTGTCGCCCAGGCAGCTGCTGGTGTCAGCATGATGGTGAGAACATCCCTGGTCGGCTGTCATTGGTCAATAGACATTTTCTGACTTGATGCGTATGTTATAACATGATAACGGTGTTGGTCGTGAAATGCTTCAAACTCCAATTTTATAGTGTTTGTTTAGTGTCTTGTCAAGTTTACATGGTCCTATATGTGATGAGTAAGGTGTCTGAGTGTGGCACCCATGAAACCCAGTGCAATATGTATGATCATGTGATACTTTTATTGAGGGGAAATCCTCTCTTTGCTTGCCCCCTCCACAGGGAGGTCAGAGCACAGGGTCAGCTACAGAGCTGCCACGGGTTTAGTACACTTCATCAGGGGAGGTGCTTGCTGACATGGTGGCTTGAACACAGGTCTTCTGGTTCAGCCTCTCTAACCACCCTGCTTCACAAAAACGCTAATACAAATTTGGGACCCCCTCAATGTCCTATTAGGAGCTTTATAACCATCACCTCTTGAGAAACAATGTCCCTCAGTCACCTGAAATGATGTTTTCTCTCATGACTCTGACAAACAAGGAAATGTGATCTCTATCTAGAATGCCACATATTTCCAGTCATAACAAGAGTGGCAAATGTTAATTTATAAAAATGCTGATGATGTATTGGGTTTTTTTCAGTGCAACCAGTTTGGTTGCCAGTTTTGGTGTGTGGTGCGGTTCAGGATGAGGAAGTAGTTTTTCTTACTTTCCTGTCTACTTCTATCTACCTATTTCCTCTTACTACAAGGAAACAGGTAGATTCTGTAGAACCACTCGCCTGGCCAAAGTCTAAAGGACTTTCATCTGAGCTTTATCTATGTTCTGTTACCAGAAGTCACCTTTCTATCCTTCTGTCTGTTTCTCCTCATGTTACTATTCATACACTAGCGATTTATTGACAGACAGGTTGTTGAACTACAGGCTTTTCTTTCTCTACTAACAGGACTTTTCCATGTTCGACTTCAAGTCTTTGTTTGCCCCAAATAGGAAACTTGGGTGTAGCAAGGCTTAAAACACCACACATACTCACAATAGACATTTCTTTGCTTACAAGGAAGTAAAGTTACTTCCTGGTACATTGAATGGCAATGGTACGGTAGTAAGGAAAGGAATGAGCTGGAAGTAATTACCGTCTGCACAGATCTTTGCCCAGTAACACTAAACCATATAATTAGCGGTCATTTGATATGAACTTTTATTCTTTATATACACTCTCCTCTTCCACCTCTCTCCCTCCTTCCCCTCCTACCTCACCTCTCTTTCTCTTCTTTCCTTGCTTACTCGCTCCCTCTTCCTGTCCACCCATCTCCTCTTCTTTTCCACTAAATCTTTCCTCATCCCTCTCCTTGTAGTTCTATGTCTCTCCCAGTCTAGCGGGCTTCGTGTTGCTGGTGGTGCCTCCTATGGCTGGCCTTGCTGTAGTCTATGGCAGATACCTACGCTCCATCTCCAAACGCACACAGGACGCACTAGCACAAGCCACACAGGTACCGCGCACACGTTTGGTGTTTGTGCCTGATCTTACAATGCTGCATCGGCCATATCTAGCAATTTAGAAGTTATGATAATGTTATAATTTGTATTAATAAACTAATAAAATTGTTTGGGTGTGTGTTATTGTCCCAGTTGGCAGAGGAGCGTATCAGCAACATGCGTACAGTCAGGGCCTTTGGCAAAGAACTGTCAGAAGTGAACACATACACACAGAAGACGGACCACGTCCTCAGCCTGGCCAGGAAGGAGGCTGTACTAAGAGCTGGCTTCTTTGGAGTGGTAAGTGTGGAGCGGCAAGCAACATTTAAAAAAAAAAATTTGCTTGCAAAAGTGGATTTCTGTCCTCTGAGTGATGCAAACCAAATCCACAGTTGGCACATGAACTATTACACACAGTTTCTGCTTTTTTCACAATGTGTTGCAGTTGTCACAGTACTACAATTTTACCTGACGTGTCTGTCCGAGTATCAACACAAAAAGTAGTATCACCATATAATGATGAAGAATACCTGAACCTACTTGTTGTGCACATTCAAATGTTGGTACAGTGCTCAGTGCTGAGGCAGGCTAATGACACAAATTGGAGTTAAATGGATCTTTTAACAAGCTGCAGTCCTTAAATGAATCCGACCGGTCAGTTGGCAGCAGATTCTTTTGTCTGCATTTTTGTTTTGTCTGGATATGCACACACACACACACACCTTGAAAAGGTAACAAGACTATCCAG
>CABFOQ010019377.1:3491-15652 GCA_900660455.1 Gephyroberyx darwinii
TTTCCCCTCTGCCTGTGTCTGAAGGACGCCACGCAGCGTCTTTCCATTGGCATTGGAGCGTGTCCTCCGTGTCGTCTGGTGGGAACCAATAAGAAGTCTTACGCCTACACATACACACACACACACACACACATGCATGCACATGGGCACCCATGTGCACACACACACACACACACACATTAAAATGATTCATTTATGATTCATTTGAAAGAATTCTTTGCAGGTTTGCTTTAAGTCTGTCATTGCTCCCTCTACAGAAATCATCAATCATAATTTTGTGATTGTGTTTGGACGCGCGCATGCACACACTCTCTTTCTCTCTCACATACACACACACATACACACACATTCAAATATTACCCCTGTCCAAACCAGCATCAGGCGAGTTGCCCAGAGAGAATGGTCTATGAGGCATAGAGACTCTTATTACCGGGTGATGGGTAGTAGACAAACAGTGCCATTGTTACATGGGGCCATATGGGAAACATGAGGCCTGTTTTCACTGCCACATTGCAACATCTGATTTCAGCACGAGGGTTAAGAAAATGGTTCATATATTGAAGTGACATCCAACAGTTTCAGTGTATTATTTAGACCCACTAAGTTAAAAATATAAATGTTCCCACAATTGATGCAGTGCCATTGTTTCTTAAACTGCAGTGTAAACAAGGCCGTGGATGGTTGAGATGATATCCCCCCTAAGACTTGTTGCATTTACGGCGTACTCAAACCCAAGGTAACCGCACTGCACATGACATGCGATAAAATGATCTGGGATGATTTGAAAAAAACCTGCAAACAGATCGAGAGTGTTTTTCAAGTTATTCCAGATCAATTTGATTGCTTCCAAGTTTGTGTGGCTCATTATGAATCGATATAACTCGATATGAGTAATTCAAAGTCATTCCAAGTCAATGAGACTGCCTTCAACTCAAAGTGAGCGCTTCCAATTCGGCGCGAGGGCTTCCAAGTGAATGTGATTGTTTCCAAGATCTGAGTGAGAGGAAGCGGTTAATGAGAGGGCTTTCACCCATGAAGCATGATTAGCTCTATCTTTATCGTCCCACTGCCACATCACACACCGCACTCATTAGCCTATTAGCTCACGTAGCCTTCCAGACATATGGATCTATTTTCCAACCCTTGACCGCATCTCTCTCCCTCTCTTTCTCCTCTCTTTCTTGCCTCTTTTCTCCCCATACTCTCTCTCTCAGGAAGAAGTGAACACAGCACTTTCCCCCCTTCCCCTTCCTTCTGAAGTTCCAGCTGCTGTAGACAGACTAATGTCTTCCCCAGAGATGAGGAGTAGACCACAGCCCCGGGAACAGACTGGGCCCTGCCACCAATAAACTTCTATTTCTCACAGAGAGGAAAGAGAAATCAGAGGAGAAGGGAGTGGGTATACACAGGGAAATGTCAACTTTCAAGTTTCTCTGTCACAAACATGTGCAATTGGTTATTGATTGTGCCTGGCTCCTGGGAAGCCTCTGGAGTGCTGGGATTGACAGTAGTGACCCAGTTTCTTGTGTATTGTATGCTGTAAGGCATGAATTGAGACACATAAGGATCAGAGAGACAAATGGGGGAAATAGGGATGGAGGGAGACCATTCAGTTTGTGAATTTATGAATTCACATATTGTATTCTTGTGACATAAGAAAACCCAACCAGTATTTATGTGGATCTCTCTTCCAAACCTGTCATAAAACTATGACTGTACTCTGTATTTCTCTTCAACGTCATTCTCTCTGGAGATGTACAGTGTGTTACAACAGATTAGGAGGCAGGAGACATTTCTATCTCTCTTCTGGCTGGGGTACATTAGCTATAACTCCAATAGTACATTTCCACTAAGACAGACCAAGCTGTCCTTATATAGAGGAAGAGTATTTCAAAGCTGAGTGATTTTTTTTACAGAGAAATTACTAATTACAGAGACCAGATACCCTGCAGCTATAGGTCTGATGACTGCATTTTCCCTCACCTTCAAATCAGAAATGGCAACTTTCGCTCTCCGTTCTGCCCTTTCATTATCTCTCTAACTCACGCATCCTCTAATTTCCTCGGCAATGACTCTCACCAGCCCCAGTTATCACACACACACACACGCAAAAACACACACGCCAACCCTCCCTCATTAGCAGAGATGCCAGTTCCATCTGAGTCATGAAGCCCTTCCAAAGTGGAGATGGAAAGACTGTTCCAACTTTGCACAATGACTTATATTATACTCATTATCACAACAAGCAAACATGGACAAAAATCACCACCATCTAACCACAAAGGGGTTATGTCAAAACTATAACCATCAAAACCCCTATTCTTAGCATCCTCATGATGTTGGCTCTGCTTCCTACCAATATGACACATAAGAAAATGCTGACAACCGGCTGTCACTTGATTACAATTACTTATTTCATTACAAACATCTGTTCTTTGTCCACTGGGATAGCCACGTTGTCATGTGGTGGGCTATGAATCAACTTGTGGGAGAAAGGCAACAACATATAACACATCTCCTCTTCACCATTGGATAAGCAAGGACTTCTGTAATGATGCAGTATGGGTGGTTGACCATGGTTGACCAGGGGGAGTAGCAGATTATCACAAATGCCTCCTATAGAAAGCATCACACGTTTCCAAATCTGCAACAACACAGCATCTGTCAGCTGATTTTGGGTCACACAACACCTTCACGCTGTCTACACTGAGCAATTCACTGTTTGATGCAAACACAAGAAAGACCCCCACATGAAGACCGGCCTGTCATCAAGGGATGGGATGGCTTTTATTCTGGGCTGAACAAAAACAAAGCATCTCTCAATGCTCTTTTCAGTACTTAGAGGGTCACATTGTAGGCTGAACAAAAACAAACCGATGTTCCAGCCTCTTTTCAGATTTGGGGTCTTTGTAGTACACCTCATGTTGCTGTCATGAACGTCTATTCAGCTGTGCTGCCCAACCCTGGGAATAAGCTCCATGATGCATTCTGCAGTACTCTGACTCCAAGTCCATAGACCCTGGCTTTGTGCCAGGCATTCCTTCATACGACTGCTGCCTGTGATTAACGTGTAATGTGGATAGTAGCCTGGATCCCTCCAGGCTACTAGACAGAGAAAGAAAGACAGACAGACAGATTCATGGAGAGAAAGAGCGATACAAAGAGAGTCCACATACAAACACAAATAAAAAAGAGAAAACTCTTTTTCAAGCTGATGAGCAACATTGCTCTCTTTTTTGTAAATTGAGCGTAGCGGTAATGACTGATTGTTTTTGTGTCTTTCAAGTTGTTTCTAAGAAGAGTAGTGAAGAGGAGTAATGACTGACTGTTGTTGTGTCTGTGAGTGCCAACAGGATCTGCTCTGACTGCCAGCCAACTGTCTTTACAAGCACCATTTGGATGCAATTTCATTCTCATTTCACTTGCACTATGAAGAATCATGCCTCCGAGTTTTGGAACGCTTTCGTGCCAAAACACGTTCACTTTGGCTTCTACTTTTTATATTTCCAACTGTTTTATTGGAGAATTACACAACAGCAAGTTAATGCTGTTTTGTTGCTCTGCTCTGATAGTGCACAAGGCTGGGGCTGTGCCTTGACAAGATCGTCTCACTCCCATTGATTCACCATGAAGCAAATGTATAGAATGTGACATTATTATTTATTTCTACTTCTATTTCTTGCTTCTCTTACAAATTATTGTCTGGGGCGCCTCCTATAATAAGGGAAATGTAATCTGAAAAGAGAAAATCAACTGTTGGTGTCAAAATTTACTATTCTGCCTGCATTGGAGGTCATGAGTAGACCCTTCATTTTTTGGGGCGGGGGGGGTCAAGAGTCAAAAAGCCTGTGAGCTGGTGGAGAGAGAGAGAAAGAGTTCAGTAGGAGAGAGAGGATAGTTTCTCTGGCCTGGAAACCAGTATTTAAAACAGGATCTGTCTCGTGGGTGTTCAAGCACTCCTTCTCACAAACGCTTGTATACATGGGATCAGATATAGCTCTCTAGAGCAGGCAGAGCTACTGTGCATGAAGCCACACACTCCTGTCAACCTAGTATTAATGTCTCTGAAAATATTCCAATCCATACAGTTTCTATTTGAAATGATCAGGCATAATATTTACAAAGGACTCAGCCCATGAAAATTTGAGTCATTTTCCTTCTGCTTAAAATATGTTCACTCTAAAGGGATTTAACTTGTCTTCACCTGGTTGATAGATATATTGTAATGCATTTCATTTTTGTTTTCCTCACACCCATTCATACAGTGGGTCATAGCTTGAGTGACGGTGTTTGTCTCAAGCCAACAAAAAAAAAAGGGCGTGATTTTTTTTATGTCAAGACCCATTTAGCTGATTGGTCTAAGTTTTCTGGATTAGCTCTCCGACTGACCGGTGACTCAATCTTGATGAGGGCGATGTCCGACTTCTCATCCACGTCTTTGATTTTGGCGTCATAGGAGGCCCCGCTCTTCAGCTCCACCTTCACTCGGTATTTATTCGCCACGACGTGGGCATTGGTCACGATCTGGCCGTCCTCTGACACCACAAAGCCGGAACCGCTGGCCACAGCCACCTCCCGCTTCGAGTAGGCCATCCTGAGGGGGGAGAGGGAAGGAGGGGTGTGCTGTTAGAGCGCTGTTCACGTCACTCTTTCAACATGTCTCTTCTTTTTCATTATCCCTGTCAGTTGACTAAAAAGAAAACGCATGAAAATACTGCATGATGTAATAGCAGTGTGAGAGCAGAAAAAACAACCAATGAAACTGCTCTTTAACATAACAGATCAGGGAAAAGACGACACACATACAAGTAGTTAAAACATGATGAGTTTACAGCATTTCAGTGAGAAGGTGGCTATCACAGGCTTAGCAGTTAGTTAGAGTCTGCAAAGCTGAGAACTGGAGGTTTCTTTACAGGTAATGTTCAGATAAGTATAAGTAAGAATAAGATAAGATGACTGAAGACATTCAAAAAGGGGAATTACAGGCCCTGATGAAATGAACGATAGGAGGAGAGGTAGAAATAAAAGAGGAAAAGTGATAGTGGGATGATGAAAATGAAGGGTTGAAGGTTGAAGAGGAGAGCAAGGTGCTCTTCCAACTAGTGTGGCACTGGTTACACACACAGGTGGGCTGTAAATTCTGGTATGTCTCAGAGATTGTCACACACACA
The DNA here is from genome assembly GCA_900660455.1 of Gephyroberyx darwinii. Taxonomy (NCBI): domain Eukaryota; kingdom Metazoa; phylum Chordata; class Actinopteri; order Trachichthyiformes; family Trachichthyidae; genus Gephyroberyx; species Gephyroberyx darwinii. Next base: position 8,663 of record CABFOQ010019377.1, read on the forward strand.
CACACACACACACATACAGGTGCATGGCTCTTACTTGCGGTAGAGTTCAATGTGAACCACAGACGGAGCAATTCTCTCCACCACGTCGGCGATGAAGTTGTATTTGTGTCTTGGGCTGTCTGGGTTGTCCTGAGCTGGAAACACAACACACACACACACACACACACACACACACACGTAGGATGTCAGACGACTAAAAACAAACTGAAAACGCACCAAAATACTGCATGACGTAAGAGCAGTTTGAGAATAGAAAGCCAACAAATAAAACTGCTCTTTATCATAACAGACCAGGGAAAAGGAAAGATGACAGTCCATTTGCGGTTGAAAATGTCTAGGTCACTCATTCACACACCCATACACACATGCTCTCTCACACACACACACAGGCACACGCAGTCATTCCTGAACCCGAAAGCCTTAACCCTTGCAAATACATACCTAACCTTAGTCCTTACCTTAACCTTAACCTACCAATCATTTTAACTAACCTAACTAAATTCTAGTCACCCTTTTTCAATGAGAAGGCCAAAATAACGGAATCACTCATCCATTGCAGGTTAAGTCAGGAAATGTCGACTGATTCACCAGGTAATTAAGTCCTACTCAGAGACAGTAAAACCTGTTAACCCAGCCTGTGAATCAAGACTTCCAAGATCCACATGGACACGTTGATCTGGAAGTCAACTCAATATACGTGTACTTTTCATCGTTCATAAACCCTTTCTCTATTTTGTCTCACAAGGACAATTTCCATTCATTATATTCTCCTGGGGGAGCCACATTTGTGGAACACTTGCCAAAGGCAGCCATAAGCCTTGGGATATCACTGATTACAGTGAAGGGTTAAGGAAGAGAAAAAAAACATTGCTTGAGGTGCAGTTAAGCTAACAGGAGTGTGGAATGAGCACTGTCTTGCCGTACTGGATGGCACTAAATTACACAGTATGAAGGCCTCAAAACATTTGCCATCCCGGAGGGGGAAAATCCTGGTATTCTCGGGTTGTCGGGGCGGCTCTCATCTGTCTTGAAAAGAGAAAGATACATTCTATCTATCTATCTGTCTATCTGTCTATCTGTCTGTCTGTCTGTCTGTCTGTCTGTCTGTCTGTCTGTCTGTCTGTCAGAGATCAAGCCAGTCTATTTCAAATGTTAGGAATGGGGCTTATTTTTAGTTTACGTTACTTATTTATGATTGATATGATCAATAAAGTATCTACCTATCTTATTTACAGTACACACTGATAAAATATAGAAGTGAAGTGAACGAAAAAGTGACGAAAAAGTGACGAAACACAACGATAAATCACAGGAAGAGGGGAAAAATCCTAAACTTGGTGAGATAAAATAGGACTATAAACAATGCAGGGCATGAGTGAACTCCAACAACCTTTTATACAATATACAGACATTTCAGGCAAAGAAAAAAGTGGAACGTATTTTCTCCAAACCCTTTTTTCCTGCTGAGCCTTGTCAATGTACAAGGTTAACGTTTGAACTTATTCCAATTTGAACATCAAATAACAGATTCTGATAAACGTCACACAAGTTTCTCCCCATGAGAAAGAGCCTATAAGTAATGGAAAGATTGTAGTCATTTTCCCCCCAAACTAGCTTCACTCTCCAGGGCCCAAGGTCAGCTCTGATAGGATTGGACAGAGGGGCCAGGCCCAGGGTCCAGAACTCGTGTTGTTTCTGGAGCGTCCATCTTCCCATAAGCTGTCTCTTTCACTTCACAGTGTTATGATGAGTGTTGGCTACAACATACACACATACATACTGTAAGGCTGATGCACCAACACACACACACAGACACACACGCAGATTCATTTGTTTCCACAGACACACACCGCTACCACTGCTCTGCAAATGAAATGATCATGTGGTGACGATTCAGGGAAATGGGACATCACAAAACAGATGCCGTGTGCTACTCAGCTCAGCTCAGCATTCTCAGTGGGACTCTAACTACAGACATGCATCGGTATTCTCACGTCAAAAGGATTACTTTGGGGGTTTTAGTGGGGGGAAATCATTTAAACCAAGGTTTTTAAGAAGCAAAGTTCATGTAAAGGTCCATACACACATACCCTTAAATGCACACCGATACATGCACACACAGATACACACAGGACCCTCACCCTACCCAAACACACATGACTCCTCATCACCCTATTACCCACACCCCACCCTGCAGACACTGACCCTCACACCAAGGGTCCTCGCCCAAGATCTTGCCTCCTAAGTTCCTCTCTTCCTCAACCTTCCCAGCCTGCCTGCTGTTTGTGGGCTGCTGCAGGCGGAAGCAACCTTTCCTCATCCTCCAGGGAAACTATATCTGGCTACAGTAAAGTCTTCTTCTTCTTCTTCAGCTGCTCAGTGATCTAACTGCCATGCCTTGAGGCTCGACACACACTCACCATGAGCACTTTTTTTTTACAGTGGGGGGCAAAATGGGGCCCGCCAAGAACGGGATGAGGCAAAATGTTTGTTTGAAATGACAAACAAAGCTTTCAGATAATTTCGGCTGGCAGTAAGATGTGAACAGAAAGTATTAGGGGAAAAAGAGTGACACAAATAATAAGCAAGCCTTAGTTTGGCCCTAACTGGCCCTGTAGTGGAAACTAAGCTGCTCGAGCTTAGGTGGTGCATGATTGCACTCACTGACCTACGTTTAAGCTATAAGGGAATTCTCCAATAAGTCATTGATGTTGGCTCAGTGCGAGTAAGAGGTCTTCGGTGACTTGATAGAAAGTCAGTGTTATGGCACTCAGGTGTCTGATCATGATCCCACCAGCCATTTAGCTTTCATGAGGCCTGACTTTGTCAGCACTTACAAAGATATTATATAGACAATTTAGCATTGCTGTTTATAACATTACCATGACGCATGGGAAACATTGAGAGGCAACCCACTGTGCAATTTTGCAAGTAACTGTAACCAACCTTATTTTTCCATTCTACTTTGGTTCCCTGATTTTGTACCATCTGCCAATTCTGATCTCTGTTAAGACAATATTACCCATCTTGCCTCAAAAACGCTCCAACCTTTGGAGGTTTGAAAAATTTGAAAACTTATAATTTGCTTATATGGTACTTCTGCTCACACAGTGCAAATGTATCTCTCAAAGTGCAAAGTTTAGTGGGTTTCATCGTGGCCCAACAGCGACTAAGCTGGCACAAGTGTGGGCGAGCCAACAATGTGAATGGAAAAGAGAGCCGAGGGGGCAGAGAGGAAGTAGTGTGGGCTTGGGAAGTGACATCAGATTTGCATGGCTTATCGGAGCGATCAGAGGATTGGAAAAAGACAAACATGATGTTCCCTTGCCACGGTCAGAATAACAGGGAACACAAAAGAGCCTTTGCAGACAGGGACTGCTATGGGAGAAGCTGGAATAAAGATGGTCAGGGAATGAGAACGATGGAGAACTAATGAGCATGTGAACTATGGGGAATCATAAATCCTAGACAGAGAGGATGAACAGGAAGGAAAATATCTGGGGAACACACACAGACAGACAGACAGGAGACGGGAGCAGAAAAAGGCCAACTGAGAGACATGACAAAGACAAAAAGGACAAGAGACATGCAAAAAAATGATCTTCTAATATTAACAGTGGTACAGACGAGTCAGGGGAGAAGAATGTGCACAATCAGCACATACAAGTCACTAAGCAGAGTCACAAAGGGAACGGACATCCTGCAACATTACACTCGCAAAGCCATAAAGACCACTGCCAGCCACTCAGACTCTATTAGGTTTTCAACTGGATGAAAGTTTAAATGGATTATAAAAAATATTGTACTATTTGCCAATATCTACCTCTTATGAAATTCCTTGAAACATCAACTTGTTTCTGCAGCCCCTATATGGCATTCTGTGTCAGGCGTTCAAATACGACCCCAAAGACACGGCAACATTTGACCTAAATTTCCCTGCCAACTCAAACAACTTGCACAATCAACGTCTTCGGAGTCCAGATGCAAAATGACATCATGCAAAGTGTAATTGTATGTGTTTTCTTAACGTGGGGCCAGGTTGCCGAGTTGTGAGAGGAACTCGGAGGGGCCTTTTTTTTTTTCTTTGGCGTGGGGCCCTCGTATACCTCGACACAGTCCTGCAATTCTGTCTGAAGCTAAGGCGAGAGGAGCTGAATGGAGCGCTGATGAGACGACCACATCCTCCATCCTGGCCTAGTTACAAAGAGCCAGTCTGATATGCCCAAAAAAAACTCGACTGACTCATTCCTTGCACTGCAGCTATGAAAATGATCAATGACCAAAAAAATCCATTTCTAAGTTAAGTTTTTTTCAAGGCATCAAATAAAGCCTTAAGAAAGCTGCTCTGATCCAGGGTGCCGGTATTTTCTTTTTGAACGAGGTTAAGTTTTTTGCCACTGTTTTCCTGTTCAGACATAGCTGACTGAGCCATGACTTAACCATTGAGGTTGCCTACATGCCTGACGGATGTGAAGATATACACAGGGTGTAAAAAATATTAGGGCACTTTCCTACTGTTGAGTTACACCCCATTGTGCACAGTCCATGTCCATGATTGTCAAGAAGAATGAAAGCCTTCTTTAACCGTCTCCTCACCTTCACCTCCATCTTGCCTTTATGACTGAAGTAGATTTAATAGGTGAAATCAGTAAGGAGTCATAGCTTTTGCCTGGGTTCACCTGGTCAGTCAACTTCATTGAAAGAGCAGGTCGCCCTCATGTTTTGTCCACTTAGTGTAATCTATCCCAATGCAAGCTTCTTGCCTCACCCCTGCACACATAGACAGTTTTTGAGGAAGATGTCAACTTTTTTGTAAAATTTGTGTCTTACTATGTCTCCTGTCTGTCTTAATGTCTTCAACAGAGGGAATTGTGGCTTTGACTATATAACTGTTGACCGTGATTCATGAGTGACAATAGCAATACAGAGAGAAAGAGAAACTCTAACCCGAGAGAGAGAGAGAGAGAGAGAGAGAGAGGGAGAGAGAGAGAGAGAGAGAGAGAGAGAGAGAGAGAGAGAGAGAGATTCCTGGGACATGAGTTTCCAAGCCTTGAGGTAAGTTATAGGTCTTTTAGGCAACAGGTGTTGAAGTGAAGTTCTCCATTCAGAATTGCACACATGGTACCCACCCATGTAAAGCACACACACACACACACACACACACACACACACACACATACACATCATAACTGGAGAATGAAATGATGTCTTTACCACCTGTATTTGTGCACAAGTGTGTATGTGCATGTACATGTACTATTGCATGTGCATGTATTAATGTGTGTGAGTCTGACCATTACTCACCCCTGATTATCCCTTCTTAGACATATTACACACACACACAGCATTAATGATGATAAATGATACACTGATGAAATGATACACACTATGCATTCTTGGCTGGACTGTGCTGTAGAGAAAGTCTGTCTGAAGTGAAGAATGATGGTCTGTTTATTGTTAAGTTCCACTGAGTATGGTAACATACTTTTCACATGACACTGATAAAGGACAGGTCCGTGTTGAAACAGTCACATATAATACCAATTATTACAACTTCATAACTGTATAAGATATTAAGTATTTGTTGGACAGTTTGATTGCTTTATTCTTCTTCTTCTTCTTCTTCTTCTTCTTCTTCTTCTTCTTCTTCTCATTATTATTATTAGTCATTTTGTGTTAGTTATTGTATTTCTTTTGTTAACACAAGGGGCACTAACACAGGCAGGTGTGGCACTGGGAGGGTTTTTTTTTTTTCCAGAGCAAGAGCGAGAAGCCAGATGAGGACTGAACCCTGTGTGTGCTGAGATTTACTGAAATAAACCCACAGGACTGGGAATTTGCCTGAACTTTCTTTAGCCTGCGTACAACCAGATGGTACCAGTGCACCAGTGACGTTTGAACCTTTGACCTGACAAATATCCACTACAATAACTGAAGTATTATATATCATATTCCAAAATGCCTTGGAAAATTCAAATCTTTTCAGTTTCGGTTATACAGAATACCCCCGGGGCAGATCTTGGATTGCATTTTATAAAACAATCAAGAGGATTGCGGCCATGTGACTGTGGGCTAGGCATACCAGAGATAATCCAAAGGCCTACATGAAGCTCTACATCAGGGCAGAGTTCATTGAACCAGGCAAAACTAAGACTGTTTTTCTGATTGAGACTAATTGTAATGCATGAATGAAGTAGCCCACAAGAAGGAAACAGCACATTTCAATAGTGTCCCTTGTTATCCTGGACACATGAGGGTTTTGTGCCCCTGAATGCAGCTGTATAACATCTGTGTGTCGTTTCAGCCCCGCATTACAGCCTCCCGGTGAGGATTCAAGGGGTCATGTAAGATCAGTTTGTAAAGGGTCACTGTGAGATACTGGGGGACATTTAGGTTATGGACGTCTATAGCATATCACTGACGTAACGTTTCAAAATGTGTCATTTTGTTAAAGCAGTAATCTGTCTGTGTCGTAATGGTTTACTTGAGGGTGTCCAAGGGGCCCCAGCAAAATTAGGAATATCTTATTTTATTTTATTTTATTTTACTATAATTGAATTAACTAGAAAGTAAACCAAAATAGAGGAAGTATGAGAAACACTCTTATAATTCCCAAATCAATCCTAAATCAACCACAAACATTTTCCTAGATGGGGTTCCTCTCTTATCAAATGGGGTCCGTGACCTATTTGGGGACCGTCACATGAAAAAACCCTGATGTCACTCTTGGCATCAACTTGAGTGTTACCTTTTCCACAAGCTCCCCGCTGGATGAAAAGAACGGGTGGCTGCTGCAGCTTCTGCGCCCGGTTGCTGACCCTCTTCAGCTCGCAGATATTCCGATAGGACACCCCGTCGCTTCCACAAACGGGGTCGGTGGCTTTGCACACGCAAATCCCGCTCTTGCTTCTCCTCCTGACCGTGATGGAGTATCCCACCCCGCCGGAGACCGAGCACTCCAGCCCCTCTCCGCACACCGGGTCTCCGAGT